>PVLA01003397.1:0-101518 GCA_004027455.1 Hydrochoerus hydrochaeris
CTCCTTCTCCTTCTCCTTCTCCTTCTCCTTCTCCTTCTCCTTCTCCTTCTCCTTCTCCTTCTCCTTCTTCTTCTCCTCCTCCTTCTCCTCCTTCTCCTCCTTCTCCTCCTCCTCCTCCTCCTTCTTCTTTTTATTCTCCTTCTTCTCCTTTTCCTCCTCCTTCTTTTTTCTTTTTTTGGCACATATTTATCTCATACAATGTTTACATTTCCTTTGTGGACTTGGTACATGTGCATAACACATTTAATACCTCCTTTCATCCCCACTGCCTCTCCTTCATCTCCCCTACTTGTATCTCTTGAATATTTTTTAAATTTTTAAATGTAGCAAAGAGGAGCCCTGGATGAACATATTTCTAGTAAAGAAAAAGGACAAATGTGCATACAGAAGGTATGAAGAATAATTTGATAACAGGATGCCCAAAAAATTGTCATCTAGGCTGGGAAGCTGAGGCAGGAGGATTGCCCTAATTTTGAGGACTTCCTGGGTTACAAAGTGAGCTCAAGGCAGTCTGAACTGTATAGTGAAATCCTGTCTCAAAAAGGGAAAAAAAGGGCAAAATGCAAAAAGAAAGAAAGAAAAGAAAACACCACCACCAACAGTAACAATAGCAAAATACCCATCATGTACTTGGATGTATATTAAATCCAAGCCTGAACACATGCATAACTTTAACCTAGTTTTTGATTTTTGACATGTATAATTCAAGTGACTCAATCTAAGCATCTGCACTCTGCTTTTGAGAGAATGCTATATCTCCTCCTAATAAACTTCCTCATGCTTCTTAACAAAATTTATAATTCACATCTGAATTCGTTGGACATGTCTATCTTCCTTCATCTTTTGTAAATGAAAATGATGAATGTGTTGTGTGGACATTCAGGTAGTTTTTCATTGTTTTATTGTTAGTCATTAAATATAATCAGCAAGCTTAAATCTAATTAATGCATAGAAAATTTATATCTTGCTTTTAAATTATCAGTATCTCTGTCACAGTGCCTACAGGGAGAATTATGTTCCGATTAGAATGAAACAGAAACCTCAGACTGCTCCAAGATTGAATCAAAATTAAGAAT
Source organism: Hydrochoerus hydrochaeris (assembly GCA_004027455.1). Taxonomy (NCBI): domain Eukaryota; kingdom Metazoa; phylum Chordata; class Mammalia; order Rodentia; family Hydrochaeridae; genus Hydrochoerus; species Hydrochoerus hydrochaeris. Next base: position 1,077 of record PVLA01003397.1, read on the forward strand.
ACAACCACACAGGCTTGTGAAAATTTCAGGAAGAGGAAAGTGTCTTGGAAGAAACTGAGGACATGAAATCTTGATAGCTTATCTATTCACCTGTCTGCCAGCAAAAGGCAAAGGCTACTAAAATGAAATAAAAGATAAAATAAAAAATAAAAGTCTCATGATCATGAGACTAAAGCAATGAACAATTGGAGAAATTACCTAGGGTTAATAGGTGACAGGAATGCAGTTTTGATATTTATATAAATGTAATTTTGAAACATTTTATTTAGCAAAGTCTTATTAAAAGAGAAAATGTATGTTTACTGGTTATTTTATCACAGCTTGTTCAATATTGAGTACTTGATTTAATTAATTTAATTTAATTAATTTAAATTTTTCATGGATTAGTCAACATTTCAACTTTTAAAATTTAATTCATTATTTAACTTCTCTATAAAAAGTAGAATTTTTGGTACACCATTATTTTCTTCCAAGACATTGGAAATAGAACTAACCTACTTGCTGGCTACAATTGTTGCTATAGAAATGTTAAAGTCAGTTTAATTCCTCATTATATTCAAAGTAATACATCTTTGTACCCCAGTCTCATCCTTTTCCTATACCTCCAGGTATTGTACCATGGAATTTTATCATCATATATCTAGAAAAAAATCATGCATATTCATTCTGTATTGGATCTACTGGGATAGTTGCAATTATTAATTGGTATATTCTGTCAATTTTCAAAATTTCTCAGAATTTGCAGTTCAATATATTATTAGGCATTTTGCTCTACCTTTCAGAAAGCAACTTTTGATATTTCTATTTTGACAAATATTAATTTTGATTTCTCAACCCAGGTGAGTTCATTTCAGTATTATAATACTTATGATCTTCAATTTTTTTTCTTTTTTAATAAATTCTGATCCCTGGCTCACTTTAAAGGTGGCATTATGAATACTTAGCCTCAAAATCATTATTTTTCATTGTATTCAGTGTATGATGTGTCTTCCAGTGTTTGATTATTAATTTTATCTTGATAATATAATATCATAAAAAATAGTAATAATTTTAAGGCTAAGATACAAGTGATTTCTTCCATAACATTAATAGATTTTGAGGCACCATTGAGGGCTCTCAACTGGCCCCATCTTATAAGCCACCATAGCAACAGAAACAAAAATGATTTCACAATGTATCATAGGTCTACACATACAATGTAAAGTTATGATATTTAAAGAATGAAAGGTAAGAAAAATTGTTGTGGTCTTTGATTTAGTACAAGCCATTAAAAATGATAAATCACAACCAGAAGTGATGGTATAAGAATTCACTCTCTCCAGCCATTATGTTTTGGTTTGTTGGTTGCCCAGGTAATACTTCCTGTTAAAGTTCCTGTTACTTTTGTTTCTTAGCAATGGCTGGTCACTGTGATACACAGCTGGTCACCATGATGCATGCATGTTGTAAGAACAAATCCTCAATTGACAAGCCATTCTGCCTCTGCACTTTTCCTACTTGCTTACCCCAAATACTTGCTTACCCCAAATAAGCCCTAGATCAACAGAGATCGGGGCCTGATATCTTGGGAATGACGCTGATCAGAACTGATGTAAATAAGTCTGCCTCCAAATCCTGGTGTCTTTGCTACTTCTGTTTGCCTTTGCATCTGTTTCATTGGCCAGGAAGACTGATCTTTCTGACCTCATTGGTGACCAGTTGTGGTCATCACAGATGGAGGAAGGACCTAGCCAGCTCCCTAGGAGAACTTGCACCCTTAAGACTTCTTGAGTTTCCTTGGAGGTCTTGAGGAGGATTCCTGGAACCCCACTTGAGTAGCTCACATTGGACTTCAGAAGAAGGAGGACACAGTCTGTCTAGATGCCTGTCTGACTGCTTTTGCTAAGACCCCTGCAGGCACACCCGTCACTTTGTCTGTCAGTCCTGCTCAGTACTGGCAGAAGGACTTGATCACCTCTTTTTAGTTATGACTTCTCTGAAAGGAACGGGGGCCTGGAAAGCTTAATTTCTGAGTGCTTGCTGGAAGATTGTGTGAGTGTTTGTAATGGAGAGTAAAAGAAGTAGACCATTCCATCTGTGCTCCTTGGCAAATGACCCCTCTGGGGACACTGGAGTTACAGAAGTTGAGTGGGTCAGATTTCTGTGGTTAGTAGTTATCTCATATGGCAAAAAGTTCACCCAACCTCTATAATAGGGGCCTATTCAGGCCCAGGGATTATATAGGTGCACTTATTTCTAGTAGGACTCTCATCTGTATGAAAAGAGCAATCAGAATTGACAAGCCCTTGGTTTCTCATTTAAGGAGCACCCATCCTGTGTCTGTCTGGCCATTTTTCAAGGGTGTGTAACATACACCCTAGGACAGACAGAAGAGGTGAAAGCCAGGGTAAACCTATGATCCTTAATTGTATGCTGAAAACTCAAAAAGGATTTCCTGATGACCACAGAGTGAAAATGAAACATCAAATGCTCCATACCTTTTGTGGCATTGAATGGCCAAACCTTTGGCCCAGTTGGCCATTGGAAGGGACCCTTGATGTTGAAATTGTTCACTGAGTTTCCAATAGAGTAACAGAGCCTGGGAAATTAAATTGCTCTCACTAGTTTCTTTATATTGATTTTTGGCTCAACTCATGTCAGAGTCTCCTGCTGTGGCTTCACACCTATGTGGTACATGACAAGAAAGCCATCCTTGTCAGCAAAACAAATGTTCAAGGTCATCTGTGAGGCTCTCAGATTCAGACCAAGCCAGAAAAGTTTTATCCTGCTCTGCCAGAGGACCCTGAGCCTGACCTTCCTCACACTCATCAACCTCAGCAGCTCCGTCACCAGCTCTGTCTCCTGCACTGAAGCCTCCTGCTTTCCCAGATGCCTCAGCTTCACCACCATCCCTGTCCCCTGTGTCATGGCTTTCTGTTCCTATAGACATCAAACCAACAACCAATAACACCTTCTGCACCTTTCGAGACCTAAACTGACTTTCTATCATGTGGCATCAACGTTGCCAGGGATATTGACTGTCCCATCAGCACTGAGGAGATAGATGGGTTACAACTCCATCAGTCACTACTTCTGCTCTGTCACTCACTCTGAGACTCCATTTCACCTCCAGCTGCCACACTATGTTCACCCTGGAACTCAGGGAGGTATACCCAACCAACTGCCCATCATGTATTACCAGCCATTCAGTACCACTGTCCTCTTCAATTGGGAACATCATAACCCATCCTAAACAGTGAAGTCCCATGCAATGACAAATTTCTTTACATCCATCTTCCAGACCTATCTGACAATGTGAGATGAGTCAACAACTCTTTCTGACTCTGTTTATTTACATATATTATTTATGTAATTATTTATATATTTATTTATTTTATGGTACTGGAAATTGAGCCCATGATCTCACACTTGCCAGGCAGGTGCTGTGCCACTGAGTTATATTCCCCGGACCCTGGCTCTGTTTAATACTGAAAACAGCACCACATTTCAGATGGAGCCCAAACCTGATTAAATTAAAAAGTCCCCACCACTGCGGTTGACCCTGATGCTTGGGTAAACACAATGCTCCCCTGAGCATGTCCCAGCCAGTACTGTGATACTGCAAGTGACTGTGAAGCCTTACCACATGCTCTCCTCATAAACCTTAAAGAAGGTGACAAGAAGCAAATATCATCATCATGAAATTGGAAATTTTGCCTCTCTCTTCCTCTTCCAGTCACAAACCTGCAGCCTGGGAGGACATGAGTTCCTGTAACACATGAGCATAAAGCCAATCCCTATAACACTGCTGCGAAGAGACCTCTTATGCAAGTTAGAAGTGACTTTCTCCTTTGCACCAAGCCAGTCAGCCTTCCTCTTGTATGACCCTTCACTTTCAACTTTGACTGGCCCATGAGAGAAATGTGAAACTTGCATGAGGATAAGACAGATAATTGAAATACTGAAATTCTGAAAACTCTTCCAGAGGTATGATCTAAACACATGCTTTCAGGCCTAACCAGCAACTTTGTGGCCTGACCACAAACACCCCTATTGCTGTCAGGTGTCAAAGAATGCAGAAACAGACATCCAGCCACACACCAGACCAATAGACTCTTAATCACTTTGAGCAAGAGCTCCATGCCATAACAATGCAGTTGTCACCCTGCATTTTGTGGTTCCCAAACCATGTATCCTTTCTGGACCCATACTTAATTACCACAAGGGTTTGGGAACTCTCCCAATATGTATTACCAAGGAGACCCTAGCAACAGATTTGGCACCAGAATAGCCCGATTCTCTGTGCCTTCCAGCTCTATCATGGTCTCCCAAGAAAGAAACAAGGCTTCAAACCATAAAATGTCAAATTGCTGAAATATACCTCTCCTGCCATAAAAGTGTTCAAGATCCATGCCAGTCCTGCCATCACTGACTCAGTCTTCTGCCACCCACAGCCTGCTGGGACACCTGCCTGGACTAAGGGATGCCATCTTCTGCCCTTGCTTGGCTCCTGTCTGCCAGCCCCTCTTTATTTTTAAATGGAAAGACTCCAGTTCCATACTCAAAAGTCAACTGAACTGCACTCAATGTCCTAGAAGTTTAAAACCATGTTTATCTTGGAATTTCTGGGTTCTATAAAATCTAGACCCTTGAGGTCACAAGAATAATGAGGCTTTCTCATCCTCAGTGCCTGGGAGCACCCAGTTATTAACCAGTGTAGATACTTAAATCCAGTTTGTAATGGCTGCCTCCTCCTTTGCCTCTGGACCTAACAACCACTGTCCTTCTGATAAAACTGACGATTTCACCTTGGGCAGAGATCTAATGATCCAGGTGTCATAAGCTGTACTGGTCCTAAAAGTGGATGCCCTGACCAAAGCTGAGTATTTATGGATGGAGCATCGCTATCAGAAAATAAGTGAAACAGGCTGGATATGCTGTGATCACCTTGTTCAAAGTTATTTTTGTTAAATCTGTCCTGCTACTGCTTCTTGCTCATGTCTGGAAACCTTCCAGCAATACAAAATAATTTGACCAAGAGGCCTATGCCCTGCCCAACAATCCAGTTTACTAAAGCATCAACTACAGCTACAAAATGTTCACCCATTGCTCCCAAAAGATCAAAACCACACCTGCCCCATTGCTTGATCTACAAGTTATAGCTGTAGCATTAGCACCTGTCCCCCTGCTGCCAGCTCAAGCCTTAGCTTCTGTGTCAATGACCATGACGTCATACAATATGGTGGTCTTTACACAGAAATAAATCTGACGTTCTCTCCCTGAGCTGAGGGGACAGTAAAAGTTTGCAGGTCCTGTTGTAAAACGTCATCCCTAGATATGACCTCTCCTTGATTTTGGCAGAGTCAATGGGACTGAACTTGTAACAAAAATAAATAAATAAAAACTACATACAACATACAGCACACAAACTCTAAAAAATGGAGAAAATAAAATATAACCCTCTAGAAACATATAACTAACATCACAAAACTTTAGCTGAAAGATGAGCTATGCCTGTAGGCACTCCTGCATGCACAGGTATCCTGCATGTTAACTACCTCACAAGTTTCAGTAATCAAACATTAGATCCACCATTCTAGAATTATAGAGAATTTACCTGGACCCAACAGGTCATTCTGAAGACAAAATGCACTCAAAGCCCTGTGCTGGTCACTGTGGATGCTGACCAGTTCATGTGTGTCTGAAGCCTAAGGACATGCTTCACAAGATAGCTTTATACCTATTCCCCCTGATTTTTGTAGAGGCTGCTCACCCCAGTCTTTGCTTCCATGTGCTTCTTGCTACTATGTTATGAGCCTTAAACTCTATGGATTGTTGCCCTAAAAATAGATCAATCATACAAACAAGTGACCTAGATTGAATGAGCATCCAAGACATACTGGATACTCTCCAATCAGATTACATTCCTCATTACCTTGCTAGAGTAATGTTACAGAACAGACAGGCCTAAATTATGCATATCCTTAAAAGCAATTTAGGGAAATATCTGTCATAAGACAATCTTAGAGACTTTGGCTATCGCCTCTCCTAGGACCACTGACAGGCCCAACATTACCGCTTCTTTCTGAGTCTTGTCTGAAAAGGTCATATATCACATGCCAGCGCACACCTGCTGGGAAACTAAAAGAGGCAGGGAATGTAATAGCAAGTGTCCTCCCTAGCTAGTTTACTTCAGTTTGTGAGTTGCTCAGGTAATAGCGCCAGTTACAGTTCTTGTCTCTTCTGTTTCTTGAAATGACTGGTCACTGTCACACATAACTGGTCACTATGGTGCATGTTGTAAGAATCAATCCTCAACTGACTAGCCATTTTGCCTCTGTACTTGCTTGTTTATTCCATGAAGGCCCTAGACCAGCAGAGATCAGGGTCTAATATTTGGGAATGATCCTGACCACTGCCCCCTTGAAGTAAATAAATCTGTCTCCAAGGTGGGGGTGTCATTTTAGTGTTTCTGTTTGCCCTTGCAGTGCTGAGTACCTGCCACTCCAACACTTGGGAGACAGAGGACGAGGATTGCCATGAATCTGAGGCCAACTTGGGCTCCACAGTGAGTTCAAGGCAACCTAGACTGCATAGTAAGTCCCTGTCTCAAAATAATTAAAATGATAAATTATAGTATTCGAATAATGTACAAGCTGTGAGTGGGATGAAAATCTTTACAAAACATTGAATTCAGGATTTACTTTGTGAACATAAACATAAATTCAATAGGAAGAAATTAAAGTTTCCCATTTGAAATGGACAAGTAACACATGAAAATACTTCCACAAAATTGTGGGCAGTTGATAAATATGCATAGTAAGAGATTCTCACTATCATTTGCATCAAGGAGGTATGAACACAAGCTTCAGTGTGTATTGTTGAATACCATTATCACGAACAAAATCAACAAAGACCCAGAATATAAAATGCTGGTAAGGTGGAGAAGAAACAAGGCTTCTTCTTCATTACTAGTAGAAAAGAAACACTGGATAACACTTTGAAAGTCACTTTGGCATTTATGTTATATATAGTTCATTATATTTACTAACAAGCTCTGTAGTTTCTTAGTCTAAAAAATTATTTTCACTGAAAAACCTGTATGTAAATATTTATAAAGGTTTCTTTATTCATATTTCCCCCAAATTGAAGGTAACTAATATATTCTTTTGTGTTTTATCCTTTCATTAGTAAGACATAAAAATTTCTGGATTAATAAAACACCACGGAAACATCTCATGCATATATCTAAGTGAAAGAAATCAGAACTCAAACTCCATTTGTTATATTATTCTGTTGCTGTGATATTTTGGAAAAGAAAAAAAAATCTCTAAGAATAATAAAATTAGTAATTGCCAGAGATGAGGATTAAAAAAGGGGGGGGGAATGAGCACATTTTTGTTCCTTGAATATTCATTATAGTATTGCAGTGTTGAATACATGATTCACTACATTTCCTATGATCTCCAGAACTCAGCTCTTCAATCAGTGAGTTTAGGAGCTGAAAAAAAAAAAATCAACCAAAAGTTTAAGGAATCTGAAGAAGGAATGCAAGATGAAAAAAAAAAAACTATAAAGCTATTAAGTTTATAATAAACATAGGATGTAAAAATCACTGAATGCTAAAGAAAAAAGGAGCTAATCTAGATAACTTCAAAGAGTAGCATTCTTCCTGAAACCTGGAAGTTCAAAGAAAAAATGCACTCTAGGTAAATTCTGTTTTTATATGGGTAGTATACTATACTGATGTTGAAGAAATAAATATTTGACTTCTAGGTTACAGAAGAAATACCACTCTTTGAAGTTGTCTAGTTTAGTTCCTTTAAAACTTAGTAAAAATTGGCATATTTCATATTATCAAGGCAGATGGTCTTTCAAAATACAAAACATGTATGGAGTGCTTTGCCTCCCTCCTAGCTGTGGAAGAGATAAGATCCATAAACTGTCATTTTCCTCATAGGAGATCTCATTATATGGATCACATTATTGGGCTTTAAAATTTCTCTGTTGTTTCAGACTTTGAAACTTTGTTGCATCTTTACTATTGTATCTATACTATTAGCCAATTTGTTCCTATTAAAGTAACATAGTCAGTATGGCAGACATTAAGATGATATATTAAATATACAAATGGAGAAGACATATCTTAGTCATCTTCTTGTCCCCGAGACACATTTCCTGACACTCACAACATAAAAGAGGAAAAGGTTATTTTAGGTTACAGTGAACAGAAGTTTCAATGCATAGCCAGCTGGATCCAAGGCAGGCAGCTCAGCAGAAGAGGCGTGCATATGGTGTGGCGGTCAGGAAGCAGGGAAAGACATCAGGGAGAAGGGTGGGAGATGGACCTTCAGGTCACTCTGGTCATGACCCACTTCTTCCCATCATGCTTTGCCTCCTGATTAGTCCACCGATGAGTTTCACGTCTCCATGATCTAACTGATCCTCCAAAGCCCCATCTCATGACATGAGTGAGGCTTTGAGAGGGACATCTCGATAGAAACCATACAAGTCTTTGAGAATATTTTATGACAGCAGTATATGCACAAAATGCTTAGTCAAGAAAACGGGAATATACTCAAAAACCACAGGTAAGTACAAATGGCTTGGACACTCTTTCCTATAGCAGTTTGAAGAAAATGAAGTCTCAATACCAATAATCACACATATAATTAACTGGCTAAACTTTTTACCATGGAGATACTATTAAACAGAGATAATACCAGTGGTATACTCACAAATCAAATTTAAAACAATACTCTTTCATCAACAAATTCTGATATTTGCATAGCATACAAACGAATGAGCCAGATACGACACAGATGCTGGTCCATGCATTTTTGAAATATTTGACTGGTGAACTTAACATCGCCATCCCATAGTATTAAAGCAGTTTCTGATTAACTATTAGCAACAGGCAGCAGTTCTAAGGGTTTCCTCTGTAACATTCTAACATGCTGTCCCTACATATATGAGGAAAGCAATATGAACATTTTTCCTTATACTCAACAACCAAAATAATGGCTGGGAGATTTGTTTGTGCTTTCACGACAATCACTGTCACCTGAAAGCTGACTGTTATGGGTTTTCCCTTGTCTGCCTGAGTCAGAGCACAGTGACTGTCACATTACATCATATCTGTGGTGTCAGAACATATTATTTGCTTAGTGCCTTGAAAAGTGTGGAAATTGTTCTTTTATCTTAGATCAGTTATTTTGTTAAATATCTATAGATCCCTTAGTGGAAAGTTTAAGGAATCAATAATCTACATTTCTCTTATCAATTTACAACTTTCCCCAGGATATCCAAGCTCTTTTCAACAATGAGTTTAGGGTCTAAAATTGCCTTAGTTCTGGAAACTATAATAAAGGAGAGTTTCTGGCATTAATCATGTTCCCTACAATCTTTTTTTTAGTTATATAAATAGGCAATACTTCCATTAATTATTTCTGTGTCTCATGGTTGGAACATTTTGAAGAATAAGGGCTCTAGACTGACTTTATGGTCTTGCTTTTCACATACAGTTTTTTCATACAAGAATGGAACAATATTTTTTCTCTATAGTGACACTTGAACAGATGTAGAGAAAACTAGTGTAAATCAACTCAGCTTTACATTTGTACCCAGAACTGGGGTATTACTTATTGTTTTAATGAAGGTGTATTCTCCAGGATATATTGGAGCATACAGTAAATAATAAAATTGTAGTTTTCCATTTAAAATCCCATTTTTGTGTTACATTTCTGACTCCCTGTACTTTAAAAAAAGAAATCTGCCAGAGTAATTCTGGTCTTTCTTCTTTATTAACTGTAAATCATCATAATTTTAAAGCTTCAAGCAACCATACAGTAAGGTACTAATCTAGACCCCCAAATTCTTTCTAGGATGATGGAATTTAAGCCATGAAACACATAGCCCCTGTAAATAAAATCTCTATTTTCCATCATTATATGTTCATGTTATATTCTTGTAAATTCCTCTCCATAGTACCTTAATAAATATAAGATTCATTATATTATTGGCTCCTAGTTTGTACTAAAGCATGAGTCTGTTTGTAAATTTTAAAATGAAGATTTTAATGTATAACAGAGACATTTATCCCTATTTACTTTTTCTTTATTTTTTTTTCTAATTCTTTGTGGTTGCTTCCTATGAACAAAAAGAAAATAAATGAAACTTCTAATGAGAATAAAAATTGAGCCAAATTTTTAGAACACACCTCAGCAGAGAATTCAGTGGGGTTTCCAGGTGACTGCTCGTCTCTCGTTTTATGTCTGTTAGGGTCTGAAATATGGAGACTAAGAATTTATTCACATGAGAAACTGATGGCAATTGTGGCAACTGGATCCTGCACCTTATTCTGAGGACAGTTTACTCTTTGGTTTAGAAGAACAGTGTTTATTTTGTGTGACTCTTTGCGTGGATTCCAGGTAAGAGAAAGTTTACTTTTCTTAGTAGTAAATTCCTTCTGGTTTTATCGTTGCTTTGAAATGTTAGTGGATTGCCCTACATTATAACTTTCATTGTAACTGTTTCACTCATATATTTTGAATCCTACAGACTGATGAACAAATATTTTTCTTTCCTCTGCATAGCATCACAAGCCACCTAGTTAAAAACCCTAATAACTGAAGATACTGACGCATACTGTGGTTATTATAAGGCCAGTAGCTATTTTTCTTGGTATCTGATAAAATTTCTGAATTCCAAGGTCAGTATTTTGATTTTGAGAGCCACTTTCTTAGCAATGTCCTAGCTTTATTTACATAGCCTTAACACTAACTCAAGGATTCCATTGCACATGCTTTCATTGGAAACCTAGTCTAATGCTACCAGAAGAAAGAAACAGGAGCGGTAAACAGGAAAAAAATAATATTGGTTTAAATAGCAGAGTTCTTTCTTTCTAGAGGTTTTCTGAGATCCTATGTTAAATATACTTTTGAATTGTCCATAAAATGATGAGAGAAGGGTAGAATATATCCTACTGTTCCATCTTACATTATTTGAAGGTCAGTTCTAGGATTTTAAATCTCTGGCATTGAACTGTCAACAATTATATCACATTAAGAATCAGCTATGGATAGTAATTCAAGCATATTAGCAAAATACTTAGTGTAGTGTTTGTCATTTATTAAATGATATTAATGATAAGCTTTATCATCTGAAATGAGTTTTAAAGTTCAAATATTTGATAATGGTGATCATATATTAATGTGATCATATATTAATAACCCTTTTCACTTTATTCTACATTCCATAGCAGCATGGAATCAGTTTCACAGTGTTGATCTGTGTTACAAATAGTATTATCAAGTAATATTTAGAAACTGGAACTAATTTATGAACAAATTTTTAAAATATGCTTGATATAACTAGAACTTTTCAAATTTCATGTAGACTTCAAAAAGGGAGAACTGTTCACTAAATTTTAATCCTAAACCAATGAAGATCTTTGCTTGACATTTCATCTAAGCATTTTTGCTTCTGGGTATGTTATGATTCATTTAAAACAAGTCTCTGTCTCTATCTCTTTCTTTTTTTTTTCTCTCCCTCTGTCTTCCCCCTCCTTCTCCCTCATATTTATTTTTCTACAGTTTGTCTAAATTAACCTTTTCCCTAGAATGACAATCTACACAAACTCAAAACTTTTTGACAGCAAATCTCTTTTTCTCAGAGTAACCTTAAAAAAAAAAAAAAACAAAGAAACATGTTCTCTCTGCAGCTGGAAAGCCGGTGGATCCCCTCATCCACTATTGATTGTGCATTCTGCTAGTTCATGCACATTTATGTTTTGTAGAGAATGACCTTAATGTGAAAATTTCATGTGTGAAAACAATTTAGAAAACTAAATAACACAGAATAAGCTAATATTTGAAGGAAGTCCAGCAATGTCTAAACTCTTTCTGTTTCACTAAGAATAAAGTGAGGGAAACTATATATATATATATATATATATATATATATATATATATATGTATATATATATATGTAGTATTTTTTCTATCTTTTCAATTGTAGGCTCTAGCTTTCAATATATATCCTTATTTAAATTACTTTATAACATTGAATTTCAGACTTTAAAAATTGAAACAAATTTATAGAGAGAAAATTTAGAGTAGGAGAAGTCACACATTTTGAAAGCTAAGGCTATAATCTATAATTCCAGAGTCAATATATTTTGTATTATAACAGTCTACAATGCTGGGGGAAAATGATCTCTTTGACGTTTAAGTATATGCTTTCTTGGATGAGAAAAAAAAAAGATTTACAAAAACAAATTTTGAGAGAACATGAAAATATGAATGAACTGTTATTAATATTATTATAATTTTTGTTGTTTCTGATTTCCTTCATTTGAAAGGCATTTTTTAACATTCTTTTTCCTCTGATGTTCCTTCTTTAAAATATCTGCAAAGTCAATATGAAAAATAAATGAAAATAAGCCTTGCCTTTTCCTTGTGTGTACATGTACGTTTTCCATTCCATTAGAAAGAAGAAGAAAAGCAAGATGAAAAGGTATTATAATGTTGAGTGGCAGTATTTGGCACAATAGTCCTCTCAAGTGTGTAATACAGCCTTCAGGGAGACTAAATGCATTAGGATGTATTTATATTGACAATGGAGTCATTCTTTGTAGTGTTTAGAAAAAGAATTCTGCCATGACCCACATAACAAATTACTGTTGTCTGACCTCACTGAAACAAGGACCTAGTAAAGTCCATCTAGTGGGGCTGATGTAGGACAGGTGCTTTTACACAGCGATCCTCCTGGAGGGCCGCGATTACACCGCCCCTCGCGCTTTACACTCCTAAAACACTCGATAAAGACTCTTATCACCTGGATCCCAAAGCTCCTTTACTCTGAGACAGACAAGGACAGGCTGCATTTCCACAGAGAGTGGCATGTTATTTTCGGAAGTGTTAAGATTATTAAATGAAAGAAAGAATTCACACAAACTGAAAAACCTCCATACTGTTTCGGTGCATTAACAAGGAGAGGAGGGTTTTTCTTCTTTTTCTCTTATCTTGAGATACTTTCCTACCTCTGAGGCTAGAGAAATGCCTGCTAAAAGGCCTTTCCTTTCAATCATCTCATCTTCCCGTAAACCACAGATTTTATTAAAAAAATAGAAGGCACATTTTTATTGAAAAAAAGACACCTCGTTTTGTCATGGTCAAATACACATTTCAAGACAGCAGCTTCTCTTGACACTTATCTTGCATGAGTCTATTTTCTTTTGATATTTTTAGAGACATTAAACAAAACACATTAATATGATTGAATATACTAGGGCAGAGACATTGGAAATGAATTTTCAAATGTTTCCTGAGTTGCAAAAATTTAGTTGTACTGATTTATTTTAAATAAAACTACATTTTAATTCTGTTCGTAATAAATATACTTCATTCTGAGAAATTTGTAAAATTATTTTTCAAAAAAATAAAGTGGGAATTTTAGTGCAGAGTCCTCTGTCACTACTGCTGAGCAGGCAGGTCTTTATTCACTTAGAATAACTAAAGTAATCTTCAGTAATTTTTCTAATAGCCAATAAAGAACTGAATCTTACACACCATCAGACAGCTTAAAAGCTAAGCCCTTTAATTACTTTTCTTAATATTTCATTTATTATTTCATTGCTGCATGTAGTCCAGAGGAAAGCATTGGCTTGTGATTTTTATGTTGAAGTATATTTAGTGGGTTTCATTCTTAGCAAATTACAAGAAAGTTCTTTCAGGCAGCTTTGCTCAGAGTGCTTTAAATTAAATAACAATGCTGGGAAAATTCCAAGTGATTAGTAGTCATGAGAGTTATTCAAAGCTCCAACTCTGATATGGAAGAACTCTTTTTCACCACTATAGAACCTTTAATGAATAGTTTTAAGTATTGCAGATTGATGTTACCATTTATTTTCTATTTTTAACTATATTTTTGTAAGTTTAACTTATAAGAATACTCATACATGTTAATGGTATGCTATGCAATAGTTGATAAATGTGTATACATATTAGTCAGGTTTCTTGCCACTGGGACCAAATCCTGACACCCCAAACTGAAAGGATGGGTGGTTTAATTTGAACATAGGGTCATGTTTTCTCAGTCCATGGTTGGTTGGCTCCAAGGCAGAAACCTCATGGTGAAAGGGTGTGACTGAGCAAAGATACTTCATTCATGATAGTTAAGAAGAGCAAAAGAACAGTTCCAGAGAAGTTGAGGCCACAGATTGGCATGGACTTAAAGGACACACATCTGTGACCCAGCCTGATGCACCCAGGAATGGATTCTACCAATATCCCAAGGAGTTCTCAAAGTCAAGCAACCTGGCCCTTGCTTCTAACAGCTATATCCCACAACTCGCAGTATCATGCCCAGAGATATTTCCTTAAACCAATACTTAATCTCCAGATATAGACAATAGTAAATTCAGAGTAGGCCATAGCATAATACAACAGTGCTGAGTAAAACCATAAATGAAATAATCCTGTCCACAAACACTCTAAGTGCCAGAAGTTTTTTTTTTTCCCAACTAAAAGTATCTTGTGAAACTCAAAGAAAACTTTTACCTTTGAACTTCTGTAAAAAAGAATCAAAATGAGTTACATTATCCAAGATACAATGCTACAAGGTAAACATTCCTATTTCAAAATGGAGCAATAAAGCAAGAGAAAAACAATGGATCAAAATAAGACTCAAACCCAACAGGATGAGCAATAGTACTGGTATATCCATTCAGGCATCTGGTGAATATAACAATGAAAAGAAAATTCCAAAGGGTTTGGACTGCTTGTATATCTATGACCTTACTGGCCGCAGCATACAGGCTGGTCTCAAATTTGCAATGAGCCTCCTGCTTCAGCCTCCTGAGTGCTGGACTTACATGTGTGTGCCACCAAACTTGGCTCTGGTCTTGACTTTGAACTCACTATGTAGCCCAGTTTGTCTTGAACTCACAGACATTCTTCTGTCTCAGCCTCCCTCTGTAGTACTAGGATTAGAAGCATGAACCACCATGGTCAGGCAATACGTATACCATTTTTAACCCTAATTTTAAATTTGGTTCCTTTTGGGACAATGTTTCAGTTTTCCAAAATCTTTTACTTTGCCTGATTCTCACATCTAAATAAAAGAAGCCAGCACTACTCACACTATAGCCTGAAGGTTGAGCTATGTTGAAATTCTCTCTGCTACTTTAGTTAGGCCAACACTTGATATCAGTCTCCTGAAAAAGCTCAGAACATGCACAGAATACAGACATGTTTTCTTGAGCTTGGACTTTTACTGTCTGGATTCCTACAACATTTATTTTTCTGTGCTTTTATTAGACTCATCTATCAGGTTTCACATTCAGCATTCTAAGTTTTCTCCAGCTTGAATTTCCAAAATTCTTTCCACAAACCAGTTCTACAGTTCCATATAGTCTGGTAGAGACACAGAAGTGACCATATTTCTTTGGTACCATTTTTCTTTATTATTCAGTTTTCTACCTCTGTGACACAATATCTGATACTCATAATTCAAGAGAGGAGAGATTTATCTTTAATCCTGTCAGGTGACTCCAGAGCAGAAATACCCTGGTAGAAGGATATTTCATGGCAGCCAGGAAGATCAGGGGAACAACGCCATGGAGGAAGGGAAAGGAAGCTGTAGAACTCAAAGCTCTGCCTCTGGTCCATTCAGACAATCCCTAAAGCTGCTCCAACAATCTACCCAACAGATCTCAAAGCCAATCAACTTTCCATTCAACCTTAATTACTAGAGATAGCATAATGCTTAAATTAGGTGAAAATCTGATTTCCACTAACACTTATCAATTTATTAAAGAAATCTTTCCAAATCCTTTTTTCTAGCTTTTGGTGTATAATTATTTCTTTATTGATAGTATCACACAATAGTATCACACAATAGTACAGAGCTTCCGACAGCAATCTAACTGTAACTAAGTAGTCATCAATCAGACTTTTCAAATCTCTCCCTGTATCTCTGCCCCTCCAACACTGATACCAGAATTCAACTCTCAACATCTATAAAATTATCTATTAAGATTACACATATGAATAAGGTCATGTTACACTTGATTTTCTATGCCTGACTTATTTCACTTAATATAGTGATCTGTTCCATCAATGTTTTTGTAAATGACAGTATTTCAATTCTTTTAATGACAGAATAGAATTTATTCTGAATATGTACCACATTGTGTTTATCCATTCACCAGTTGATGGACACTCAAGTTGCTTCCATTTCATAGCTTCTCTGAATAGCTCTGGAATGAACATGAGAGGAAAAATATCTCTTCAACTTGCCATTTAATATTTTTGAGTATATGCCCAAAAGTGGGATTGATGAATGACATGGCAGTACTATGTTAATTTTGCTGAGGAACTTCTATACTGTTTTTCATAGCAGAAACAGAAATTTACAATTTCTGCCAATTTCTTACAATCTTCCAATTACACACAATGAAAGATATCTTCACTACCTAGTAATCTTTATGCTTTTTGATAATATCCATTTTACTGGGGTGTATCTCATTCTATTTTTTAAATTTATTTTTACTTGTTTTTGAGTCAAGATTTCACTATACTGTACTTGAACTCACTATGTATCCCAGGCTGGCCTTGAATTCAAGGTGATCCTCTTGCCTCAGCCTTCCAAGTGGTGGGATTATATGTAAACTCTGTCACACCCAGCCTCAGTATGTTTGTGATCTGGATTTCCTAATGATTACTTATGTTGAGCATTTATTTATTGCCTGTTGGTCATTTCTGTGTCTTCTTTTGATACATGTCTATTTCAATCTATTGTTCAATTTTAAATCAGGTTGTTTACTATTAAGTTTTTAGTGTTCCTTATATATTTCAAAACTAACTTCTTGTCAGATATGCACATTGTAAACATTTTTCCCACATTGTAGCTTGTATCTTCACTTAATTGGTGTGTGGAGTTTTTCGGCTTTATGTAATGACTTTTGTCTACTTTTGAATTTTTTCCTGTATTATTAAATTTTGTCCAAAGAAAATCATTGCACATGCCATTGCCTGGAGTCATTCCCTATGCTTTGTCTAATAGCTTTGGAGATTCAAATCTTCTGTTTAAATCTTCAGAACATTTCAGGTTTATATTTGCAACTGAAAAAATAAATTTTTCCTTTCACTTTTCTTCATGTATATATTCAATTTTTCCAACGCTGTTTATTAGAAAGACTCCTTTCTCTGTTAACAAAGTTTAATGACTTTGTGAAAGATCAGCTGTTTGTGGAGAAGTAAGTTTATTCTAGATTCTCTCTTTTATTTCCTTTTTTCTTTGTGTTTCTATTCATGTCAACATCATGCTGTTTTTGTGACTATAAATTAGTATTATATTTTGGAGACAAGTTGTATAATTCTTTATTTGTCTTTGACCCAATGTAGTGTTGGATAACTAACTGTTTGTGTGGCCTTTATATATTTTTGTTAGTTCTGTGAAAATAGCAACATTTTGATAACGGTTGGTGCATTATATTTAGAAATTGCCTTGGGTGGAGAAAATGTGCTAACAATATACATTCTTCCAGTCTTTCAAAATAGAAACTGTTATGGTTTATACACAGATGTGTCCCTAAGACCTCATGCAATCACCGTTGAAAGCTGACTAACTTATCAGGATATTGTAGCTGATTTGTTTTCCAGAGGTGGGGTCACGTCAGGAAAGGTAGGTAACTGTGGGCATGAAATGGATGATTATGTCTCACTTCTTGGATCCTCTTATACTCTCTTTGATTCCTGGATGTCATTCCCTGAGCAATTTTCTCTACCCTGACACTGTGTGATGCTCTCCTGACATTAATAAGCTAACTGTTGCCTGAAACATGGGCTACAATAATTCCCTCTTCCTTTAAACTACAAGTATTTGGGGCTTTTGCCTCAGTGTTGAGGAAAGTAAATAAAACAGATCTTTGATGGTGGCAGTAGAGATGTAGTTGTAATAACTTGATTATGTGGTTTAGAGACCTTTCAAACTGGTTCTCCGGAGGAGGTTTAAAACATTTAGAGGTGTCAGTTTGAGAAGAAAGGGAAGAATGCAGTAGACTGATCTTAATGGGTGATTCTGGTCAGAGTTCAGAAGACCAGAATGCTGATAGAAATCCAGATGACACAGAGCAGCTCAGGAGATTTCAACTGGAAACAAGGATTCCAGTGACAGCTGAACTTCAGATCATGTTTGTTATATTGTTGCAGAAAATTTGTCTATGTTTTTTAATCATGTTCTCAGACTTTGCAAAACAGCAAGTTTAAATCTGAAAGATAAATTAATCTAGTCCATAAAATTTATAAGCAGTTCAATATTTGGATTATGGCAACAGTATTTTTGTGGGATTTTAGATTTTACCCAGGTTTACATTGAGATTCATGAAGAAATGTTCCAGCTGGGCAATTTTAGAAGTTTTAAGTTCCACCAGAAGGATGCTACTGTAAAGTTGAGTCCTGCAGAGTTGGAACAAAGAAGAGATTATTATTTGAAAACAAATTGAAAAAAAACAAAACAGTACTTTACCTCAGAACAATATCAAAGATACCCTGAGGGCATGGGGATAATTCAAAAGATTCTACCTATTGTAGTCTCAAGAGTGGAAAAGCAAAAGACTTTGTTTTGAGATGATATTCCAAGTGTGCTTTTTGCAGAAGGATGACTTAAAAACTGACATGCTGGGATTCTGTTTATAGTACTCAGACATTTACACACTAGGAGGCCACTATAGCCATGAGGTAAAAGGGCCTGGCCACTGCTCAAACTAGAGGCAATGCTTGTTGTCACTGCAGGGTAAAGTCCTGGCTGATGCACATGCAGAAAGAAAGAGTTGCGGGGTCTTACAGACTTCCACCCAGATTTCAGAAGGAGGTCTGTTAGGCCAAACAGAGTAACTCTGAGATGATGGTGTGTGAAGCTAAGAGACTGAAGCTACATGTGTAAGGGAGATGCCAAGAAGTTGGAGAAGCCTAGAACATGGAATGACTAAGGAATGCAAGTCCAAGAGAGAAGCCATGAAAGCTACAACCATGGGTAATGCCATACAAGCAGATCCCTTCCTGCTCAAGCTCTTTAGAATTCACATCTTGCCATACCTTGTCCTGGGCATGGACATGTAACTGTGAGACTTAATATTTCCTATAGGATTTTGGTCTTTCTTAGTTAGGTCCTATTGGTTTCTAGCCCCTTACATCTCCATTTTGGAATGGGAATGTTTGCCTTCAACTTCTATGTTTTGACAGTGTTTCACCTTCACTTTGATTTTTTTCAGAAGATCTCAATTAACAGTTTTCCTTATGTCTCAGAGAGGACATTAAAACAGACATTTCTGCACTGATGAAACGACTAGGACAGTGGCAATGCATAGAAATGGAATAAATGCATCTTGCATTAAGGAATATGCATGAGTGTTTTGAGAGCCAGGATTGGAATGTTATGATTAGGTATAGATTTTCTCCAAAATCTTATGCACTCATTAATGGGGCTTTTGGAATGTGATTGTATTGGGGGCATATATCTGAATTGCTATTAGGAGGTGGAATCTGGGTGGAGGAGGTGGTATCACTGGGAAATCAACCCATCTCTCTCTTCATCTCCAGTCTTTGCCCTGTGTCTTCTTTCTGCCATTCCATGAAATGTCTTTTGTGCCATTCCACACTGTCCTACTGTTCTGTCTTACAGCCAGCAAACTATAGATTTAAATATGAGTCAAAATAAACCGCTCCTCTTTTAAGGTATGGATGTCAAGTATTTTGTCCTTGCCAAGATCAAAGTGACAAAACAGAGATGTCTTTCCATTTTTAATGTCCACTTTAATTTCTATAATCAATGTCTTCTCTGTAGACATCTTTTACCTCTTTGGTTAAATTATTTCTTTACATTTCTTTTTATTATATTTTGCAGCTGTATTAAATGGAATTGTTTTCATTTCTGGTTTGGATAAGTTTCTATTGGCAATCAATATTACTATGTTTTATAGATTTTGCATTCTACAACTGCTGAATTAGTTTGTTAATGCTAATAGATTTTTCTAGTGGGGTCTTCGAAGATTAATTTACCTAAAATCACATCATGTCAAGTTGTGTTAAGTTCTGTGACCACAGATCTTCATGATGAGCACAACACTAGGCTAAGACCAAGCTCTGCACTTTGGTAATGTATTGTATAGTTGAAATCATGGCCCAAGATTTCTGTAACCAGACACACATGTGATGGAAGCTGGAGTTGAAGTCCAACAAATTAAGGTCACATATCCTCTTCTTCAAATGGGGCAATTCTAAATGTTCTACAGGCAGGTCTGAGAATGGAGGTCAATACAATCTGTCTTGTATTTAGTTTAACCAGAATATCATTAACTTCCAGGAACAGTCATATGCTTATTACCTAGACTTAACCCAGCTCCTGAGGTCATACACCTCTCTATGCTGCTTGAAGTTGAAGATGTCAGTGATGGCAGAGCATGAACCACCTGGGTTGATGCTAAGGTGAGTCATGCTTGAGTCACATGACAGTGGCCCACATAGTCTCAGTGGTACATTGAGGCCCACTCTGCTACTGGTGTGATACAGATGAAAACACATGTCTGTCTGCTGCACTGGGGTAAAGATCTCTGTGTGGTACTATGGTCATTCGAGACTCCATTTATAAGCATTGCCTTGGTATTAGCTGTGCTCCCTGAAGGAGGCAGTGTTTGTTTTGTTTTGTTTTGTTTTGTTTATTGATACAGTTATTTGACCAAGAAAGCTCTTTCTCTGCAAGCTCACATATGGGTAACTCAGTGACAGGGGCCTGAATAGCTTCGTAAGAAGGGTAGCTGTTCTGTAGACCTAATCCAAGGTTGGAACTGATGTGACCAAAATTCACACTGGTCATACAGGCACAATGATCTCTGCCTGATGCCAGATCTGATGTGCAGGCACCAAGTTTTCCTTGAGTATCGAGACTTTAGTCTCTGTTGATTTCTTGGTCCACAGTAGGTAGCCTGGCACTGGGCTCTGAGACAGAGGCTTCCGCTAGCTTTATTGCTCTGCCCCCAGAAGGTGGGCATGGTCTCCCTGCTGTGCTATCCCATGTTGGGTGAGAGTGGTGGCTCAAATACTTTGATGCCTGACCTAAAACAGCTCAAAAAATTCAGTCCTCAATTATTATTTGCTCAATATGTGTCATAGAGTTTTTCCCCAAACTGATGCTATGGGTTGGATCTACTATTGTCCCTAAGAGTCCCAGGCATTAGGAGGGAAGGCTGGCTGGAAGTGTCTCACCCATGGTTATTGGACTATGAGCTGGAAGGGTAGATATTTATCCTTGGATCCTCTACTCCTTTTACTTTCTGGCTGCCATGGAAAAAACAGATTTGCTCTTCCACATTCTTCACACCCGCTGTTTCTGCCTTGAAATGAGTCTACCATGAATGAACTGGACCTTCTGCAAACGGGAAGAAAATGAACCTCTCCACCTTTAAGTTGCTGGTGTTATTTTATCCCATTGATAAGAAAATGAGTACAGCTGGGTTTCAGCACGGTGAGCTCCAAATGGCATTTTAAGTCAAAGGTCTGGATGTAATTCTCTTTTATTACCAGAAGGAGATTCCTCTTTCTCAATGGGGGTGCAAAAGACTTGGGAGAGGCTTTGAAATGAGACATTTCTTTATTCTTGATTCTGCATCTTTTAGTTATGTTATACTGAATATAGATACCTTAGTCTCTCATCTCATTTTGCTATATTTTGTGCTTGTAATTTTATTTGAGAATAACTGCTTAACTTGATATATCTGTATGCATATAAATACCATACCCACCATTCACACTGTGTATAAAATCTCTGAGAAATCAACATAACCTATTCATTATGGACACGATAAATGTATCTGCCCACTGATTGAATTAGTATAATTCTGGAAGTGGCTCAATGTACTTACTTAAGACAGAAGATCCTGGGTGTGAGTGATACCAATTATGAAGCTTGTATCCTGGGCAAAAAATAAATAAACAAATTAAGAAAGGTAGGCTCACTGCCCTGCTTTGGACTGTTTCTCCTCCGCAATGCCCCTCTCCCATGTCATCCTATGTTGGAACCAGCCAACTGTGGAGGACTGAACCCTCCATCGCCTGGGAGTTAAAAATAAACCTTTCCTCTTTTAACTTGTGGATGTTGGTTATTTTGTCCCAGCAAAGAGAAAGTAACTAAGGCAGATAATAAGTACAACTTTGGAGTAACAACTTCAAAGAGTCTAGAGAATTATAACTGTAACAAATTGAATTGTTCTTATAATATAAATACTGACATATTAACCCTTTTTAAACCAGCACTTAATATTAAACGAGGTTATAAAAATGATAATCCACAAATGTATATGCATACACAGAAAAAAATACAGTGGACAGCAGCCACATATATCCTAACTCAGTCTACACACAAAGCAACTTTGTTGACACCTTGATTTGGCAGTTTCAGGTTGGTGAGCTGAAAGAAAATGACTATTTTTTGAAGGTAACTGCATGTAATATTTCATTATGGCAAATCTAGTAAACTAATAGAATATCTAGGCCAAACTGGAAAAATTTATGGAAATTTCTCATAAAAAGTGACTTTATTTATCAACATATGTACATTTCTAAACACATTTTATCCAAACAGTCTCAGTCTGTGCTGTTTAGAAATCTATCATTAAATCTTAACAAATTTTCACACTTTACAAGTTATATTTACCTTGAATAATTTTCAAGGAATTTTAACATGAGCATGTTATGTCAATAAATAATAAAAATTACTAATACACAACAAAATGTTAAGAAACAAAATTCTTTTCTTATATAATTTCTGGCTTCAGAAAAAGATGCTATTATTGAAATATTTGACTTAGTACATATATATATATATATATATATATATATATATATATATCACTAAATTTTGGACCACAGAATCACACACAAACACACACACACACACACGTATACAAATTTTTGTTTTCCTGATATGTACATTTTTTACTCTCTCTGTGTATAGTAATACTTGTTAAACTCAATTTGTTCCAAATTCGTATTTAAACACTGAAATATGTGCGAACTAAACATATTTTTCTCATCAGAAATAATGGAAAACCAAACAATTGGCTCCAGGGCTCAAAAATTACACTCATTTTCAAGGAGTTCAACAAATTTTACAATGATTTCTTTCTTTTCATGGTTCTCACAGTTTTCCTCTTAGCTTTACTGCTGGCATAGCTAACTTTCTTTGGTGCCATGATTATAATATTTTACACAAAGAAAGTGCAAATAAAAAAGCACAACAGATGTTTTAACCCACTATGGTGGATTGGAAACTGGTTGTCAATTTGTAATAACAGCTGAACTAAATCAGCATCATGCTGAGTGTGGATGGCCTACATCAGGATTTTGCCAGCATAAAAAGGAGACCTGGGGAGGAAAAAGAAGCACTGTGGGTTCTCCTAAGTGTTGTTGTTGTTGAAGCTGTTGGTTCTTTTGGAGCTATTGGTTCTCCTGGAGAAGCTTGTCACACTGGCTTCCTGATATGGACTCAGCTGTTCTCATCACTGGAGGAGCTCGAGACCTTGTTGTCACTGAGGATGGCTGTTGTAATTTTTGGAGGAGCCCTGGTCCTTATTTTGAGCATCACTTCTAGGCTCCAGTATAGAACATTCAGCCTACTGGGACAGATCCTTCAGCCTTCTGGCATAGACTTTCTAGCGCAGATTCATGAAATAGACTTGCATGAATCACTGTCATACGCTCTAGGTCTCCATTTTGACTTGTGGGAGGCATTGTCATGGGCTCTAGGTCTTCAGCTGAACTCAAGGAATATATTGCCATGGGTTCCAGGCCCTCAGCTATATTCTCTAGGTCTTTAGTGTGTAGACAGATTTCCTGCATTTCTGGCATTTGACTCTCTAGGTGACTAACATAAAATACTACTATAAATTATGTGTGTTGGATTTTCTTGTTATCTTTGCAAATCCCTAATTACATAACCTGATAAAACTAACACTATATGGATGACAGAGGTGCTTTGATTGAAGTGATACCCATTTATGAAACTTAAGATGCAAAGCTAAGTATGAAGTACCTTGTGCTACCAGGAGACAGATAAACTGTGATTGAAACCTTCCGTAGATGGCACATTGAATTGTTCTCATAACTCTGGTGCTATTTGATTTATGGATTCTGTACTACATGAGAAAAACAGTCATGCATTTTAAGTGATTATTTCCATACTTTAATTCTGTCCCTCATCCTCAAAGTATTTTATGTTTTAATATATTCAAAATATACTTTGCCAGAAACTAGGATAAGGTTTTGCATAAATTAATCAATCTAAATTTTTATCAAGTGTAAGATACTTAAATCTCTCTTAGATTATGGGAGATAAAACCTGAAGTTTAAAGAATTAATACATGACACAGAAAAATAGTGTGCAAACTCAAGTTGCTTTGACATAAGGCCCCTCACTTAAACTTCTTTATAAATGTATGTTTCATATTTCTTTAATTACTTTGATACTATTAGAAAAGTCACATTTGTTTTCTATATTAACCTCTAAGTGGTTATGAATACATATACTTTTTGACACTATATTTCCTTGATAATTTATTTTATATATATATAATGTATTTATTTTATATATATATGATGTATTTATGAGTAAAACCTTCCAGCACACTTCTGGGTACTTTAAACTGAAATAAGAGAACAGAAAAATAAAATACAGACTTTTATGCAATAATATGTATCATGAAAATTTTCAGTTATATATAAAATATCAAACATGCTCAGAGGATAAAATAGAAATTCTAACTTTTGTGTGTAAAAAAAGTTGTAAGGAAGTAGAAACATGTAAAGCTAGAATTAAACAAACATTGATGTTTTCAAAGATGATATTCAGTTTCCTCCCTTCTACTCAATATAGAACAACAGAAATCTTATTTGTCTTATCAGGAATGACTAAAAAATAAGAAACATATATTTAAATACAATTCTCAAAATATTGAATATAAGACAACTTTCCCTGAGATACAATAATTTACTGATGTGGTCTCTAGGAGGACCCCCAGCTGCACCAGAGATCCAAAGAAGGACTGAAAACCCAAGCATCCATCAAGGTGAGGGGATAGAGATGGCGGCAAGTTACGTTGCATAAGTAGAACAGAGTTTCATAAGGAGAGGAATATGGTAAAGAACTCTGGGGATAAATAAGAAATATTTTTACTATCACTCAATTACTCAAGTGTATGTTGATCAGTAAAAGCATTGAGTGGTGAGGCAAGGTGATCACTTATAAATAGTAACTATATATATATATATATATATATATATATATATATATATATATATATCAGATTTTATTTATTTATTTATTTATTTTATTTATTTTTGGTACCTGGAATCAAACTCAAGATCTTGTGCTTGCCAGGCAGGTGCTTATGCTGTTGAGCTGTATCCCGTGATCCTGTCCCTAATGATGCAGATTTTAGATGACAAAATATTCTTTGGATAAAACAGTAGAGCTTCCAATGATGAATTGAAAAAGACAAAAGATTGGAGTGGGCAGAGCAACAATCACTTACAAGCCCAAGGAGGGTAGAATGTAAGACTTCATTTAGCTTGCTCTAGTCTCTCTCTCTGTCTCTCTCTCTCTCTGTCTCTCAATGTCTCTGTCTCTCTCTCTCTCGCTTTCACTCTCTCCCTCCCTCCCTCTTTCCCTCTCTCTCTGGCCCTCTCTCTCCCTCCCCCACTCATGCACTTGCACACACACAATGCATGAGGTGTGTGTTAGACACTGAACATAGAACAGTGTCTAACACAATAGACATAGAACAGTGTCTAACACAAATGTATTTATTCATTTGAAAAAGAAGTAAAAGACAGAGCACCATCTCATCTGTGAAAAGATGATTTGGGGTAGAGAGAGAGTGTAGTGTAATGACCCTCTATCCACCCTGCGAGTGGTGTGATAAAGGGATAAAGGACATAAGATGCCTGGAACAAGGTGAGTCGAGAAAGAGACTAAAAACACCATCGTAATAAAGAGATGTTGGAGCCAGTTAACTTAAAACTCTCAGTGAATTACATTTGAATAAAAGTATTTCCATTTCCCCAACTAGAATGGGAAGCAATGTCAGACTTAGATTAGGCCTGGCAGCAAATAACTGAAATTAGTCAGAGCTGAGAATAGCTTGTTCTTTAATGTTGACTTTGAGAAGAAGTTTGCTTCTAGATATATTGTGGTGATAGAACCAGTGATTTTTAAAAAATTCATTGTATATGAATTATGAGGGGGGAAAAAGGAGTTGCTAATAACCCCAAGACTTTAGCATATGTAACTGGAAAGATGGAATGATTATTCCTGTATATAGGGAGAGCTGTACGGCTTAAAAATAAAAGTCCAGTTTTGGATATATTGGGTTTGGAATACGTATGAGTCACAGATGTACAGATGGCAAACACTTAAATATCAGAAAAAAATAAAGAAAAATTAGATTGAAGAAAGAAAATAGGAGTCCACACACATAGTGATATTTACAATAAACAAAACTAATGGAATAATTAGAAAGAAAGAAGACTCCTAAATAAAGAAAAAAGGAATAGGAGAAAAAGTTGACCATAAGCTTATATTTGACCTAAGTAAAGACAGAAATTTAAACCAAAACCCAAACTATAAAGTTTGCGGTATTTGTTCATGGTCATGACATTAACGTGAAAAATAAATGTAGTTAGCTTACTACTTTATTTAGAAACATTAGTTTTGCTCAGAAAATATGGCACGTAAAATTGGTACACAAACACCTGAATCACATTGTGTTTTCCGAATTTTGGGAAAGTAATTCTTTTTAACATTTGGTGGAAAACGTTTCAAGATAAAATCTAAATATGACTTTGATTCCTGCTTTGCCCATTAGCATAACGAGAAAGTGGATCGATGGCAAGTGTTCTGATATACTGAAGAATAAGGGAGCCA
Organism: Hydrochoerus hydrochaeris; assembly: GCA_004027455.1. NCBI lineage: Eukaryota > Metazoa > Chordata > Mammalia > Rodentia > Hydrochaeridae > Hydrochoerus > Hydrochoerus hydrochaeris. The sequence continues at coordinate 28,035 of PVLA01003397.1, forward strand.
CCAACTGTGTGATTTATGTACTTCTCAATTGTTATTTTGAGGTTGAAATAGTCTATTTGAAGCTGCAAATTGACAGCTGATAGAGTCCTTTCTACAAAAGCATTGTTTTAGAAAATAGAAGTAAAAAGTCTTCCTAAGAATGAACAAAATAATATATTAAATTTTTATGAATTTTTTATTCATTAGCATAATTGAACTTTCAAATTCCACTCTGATGTCATCTTGTAAAATAAACTGTATTAGACATCTGAGTGTTAATTATAAAACAGATTTATATAATTCATATGTATAAACAAGTAAATGAAAATGGTATCCTTAATGTATAAAATGTACTATAAAATGTTATATTCTTTGATACTTATTTAGAGTAAAATATTTCCAAAACATTAACATAATATAAATATCAGTGTCCAACATAGTAAATAATAATACATTTCAAAATTACCTCACATAAATTCCTTACTTCAGTAAATTTTATCAATAGCTATGAAAAATACCTAATTAACATTATATATCTCTATAGAAACATAAACTTTAAAAGTTAGCCCACAAAGCAAATGTAAAACATAAAGAAAACTAATTATTTGAAAATATAAGCTTTAACATAGTATACATATTTTATGTTTCATTTATATCAATCTTAAACTCATAGTTCTCACACAAACCCATGAAGGTAAATTGACTATTCAATCATGTAGTATACAACTATTACAATCTTGATGGTAAAACTGGAAGATTGCTTAAAATGTGAAATAACATTACTTCTTGCCTTAATTTTTAAAATCCTAAATAGCATTATCAAAATACTAAAAAGATATGGTAGATCTGTACCAATGATACACCTCTGCCATTAGCGCTCATTAATATAAGATTTGAAGCACCTAACATATGATTTGAATCAACTGTTCCCACCTATTACAGGTGATGAGTTTTGACAACGGAACATGACACACTTAATATGCTGCTTCTCAACTCAGGCCTCCAGGAGACTTCTGCCTTGCATGCTTTCTCTGGTTCTCTAATTACAACATAAGCAAAGCTCCAGACTAGCTTTCTGGCTTTCTAGAAAGACAATGTGAAGATAAGCCAAAGTCACCTGCTTCATTCAGGTCAGCTCTACTCATAGGAAGACATTTAACTAGTATAACAAAATCACCTGTTAACCCATAGTAAAAGAAAGACAGATGAACTCATTTAAATAAGCCCAGCATAGATCAAAAAGGAGAGCTAATCTAATCTATAGATTCATAGAGAGTTACCATGATAGCCAGTTTTATATAAATTAACATTTGTTATTTTTCTTTTTGCGTTGAAGCAAAATAAACACAGCACAAAATTAACCATAAGCCATTTGAGTGGCATTTAACCTATACAGTTGTATTAAGTGTATTCAGTTTTCCTTCCATCCTTGTAGAACATAATTAACCTTCTAAACTGAAGCTCTATAATGACTAAACATTACATCCCTAACACACCCTCCTCACAGACTTTGGTAACATCTATTCTACAATCAGTGCAAAAATTTAGCTATCATGTATGCCATATATATGTTGAATTATGTACTGTTTCAATGCATCTAACTTATTTTGTTAAATGTGAATTTTCATGATTTAGCCTTGTGACTTGTGTAAAAATTCCATTTCTTTTAAGTATGCACAATATTGTATTTGTATATTTCACATTTTGTTATTCATTCATTGGTAGATCGATACTGAGTTGCATCCATATTCTGGTTATTGGGATAATGATGCAATGAATATTGGTGTACAGCTATCTGTTTCAAGTGCTGTTTCCAATTATTTTGGTTTTATAATAAAAGTGGAATATTACTGAATCATATAGCAAGTTAAAACTTTCTTTTAAAGGAACTGCCATAGAATTTTCCATAAGAGCTGAATTGATTTTGATTCTCACCATTGACATTTTAGCATTCCAGTTTCTTATACATCCTTAACAACAATTTTTATGCTTGTTCATGCACTTATATTACAGAATCCAGTGTAATAGGTGTTTTTAAATTTAGTAAGGCTGAGCTTGTCTTACAGTCTACCTGGGGAATGTTCCTTGTTTTACACTCTACAGGGAGAAGGGAAGATTTCATTTTTGGTTAGAGTATTTGATAGGTCTAGTTGTTTACACTATCTTCAAGTACATTATTTCCTAATTAAATGTCTATATTTTTTTATCTTGCTGGCACACGTTTTATTCAAACTTATGTGGCACATTAGAGTGACGGGTAGAGAAGGTAAATTTGCAAAATACATAGACTAATACCATTTATTAAAAACAAGTGGACAAGTAAAATCACCTGCCAGGATTACTTTACACCAACAATGTAAATTGCTTAAAGAATAAGAAGAACTGGAATTCAAGTTACTCATAGATATCAGCCCTTTCCTTATAATACAGATGAAGTGAGTTTGATGACAGAGTTCATGACCGGAAACAAGAGGTTTTTCAAGTTTCTATTTGTGGGTTTCTACCTTTGTGAGGTCATATCTTGTAAGATTGAAGAATAAGAAACTGGAAGTTGAATTACAAATAAACAGCATTTGAGATTTAATACAGGAAAAGAAGAAATATTCAAAACTAATAAACATAACTGGATGATTACCAAAATTGTAGAACTATTTTAATCTAGTTTTTGAATATTTAGCAGAAAGCAACATTTCATGGAAAGATTATGTCAGTATCAAGTCAGTGCAAGTAAAGTTTGGACAATGAAAGTGAGTATATTCTAGTATATTAACAAAAAGAATTCCTAAAATGATGGGTGGGAAAAACTAAAATAGTTTATAGAACCATCGACTGAGAAATTGATAAAAAGGATGTGGTATTACTATGGAATACTATTTAGCCATAAAGAATAATAAACTGGTTATTTTTATAGGTAAATGGATGTGCCTTGAAAACATATTTATGTGTGAAATAAAGATGTCATGCATGCATGATCATTGCATTGCTTTATTAGTATGATAAGGAAAAAGCATGTAATTTGTCCCAGGTAGAATGACTTCATCCAAGCAATGACTCAGGCCACACCTATCTTCACTTTAACTAACCCCTATGAGCCATTTTGAGTTGACTTTTGGATGTTTTAAGAAATGTTTGATGTGCTATAAGGTTTGGGTATTTTGCATGTAGATATCCAGTTGCTCCAGTAAATTCATTGAGAGTACAATTCTTTCTCCATCTTTGTCAGAAATCAAATGTCTGTTATGTGGGTATCTATTTTGGGACTTTATATTAGTACTTCCGTGGTTTGTGTATCTTGACATCAAAGCCATTTTGTCATGGTTGGTGTAACTTTTTGATAAGTTGTGGGATTGGGGAGGGTTGGAGCTCTAATTTTGTTCCTTGATCCAAGTTTCTTAGACAAAAGAAAACAGACAAAGTGAGAGAATTGAAAACAAAGTATAAATCACAATGAAATAAAAAAGTTTTTTTTTTTCCAATGGGTCCAATTGTAGTGATACTGTGACTATTTCAGCACACATTGTGGAAGACAAATGAAGAAAATGTTATTAGGACATTTTGTGTCACATTAGTGACAAATGATACAATGGACTTCAATGTAGTTATGAATGTGAATGCCTGCAATTTATAAACATAAAAAATAGCTATATCTCACTCTAAAAACACAATACAAAGACTCCCATGGATATATTTCAAATTGTATGGGATCTCCCAGGAGTGCATTACAATATAAGAAATAACAAATATATGCAAAAATTAAGAAATATACAAAGTTTCCATTATTTCTTTCCTCATATAAGTTATAAATATTTTGTATTTTCCAAAAAAATAATAATACATTTAAGTCAAAGAGTTGCATATATATATAACCAATGACCAAAAAATATTAAATCAGTAAATTAGCCAGGAAGTACACTGTGTATATTGGATGAGTTCTGCTTATTACACAGTAAATAGAGAACTATGTTTTCATTTCTGTGTCTAAAATTTCATTTTATTTTCAAGTTGAACTATATTCCTTAATTGGTACTACAATTTTTATTTTATTTGTGATTTTCAAAAAGCGTTAAGTAAAAACTAAATGAAATACATTTTTCTAGGCATATTTTGTAGAATAGTAGAAATAAGACTTGTGATAAAATATATTAATGTTGAAAAGCTTTTAAAAATTTAGACTAAAGTCCATATTTCCATTAATACCCTTGAAAATGTCCCCTCACTTTTAATACACTTATCTCATTATAGTTGTAATTTCCGAAGCGATTCTGGAAGTTCTCTATGTAGTCCTCATTTATACATCTGTTCCTGCCTTAATATCCAAAGTGAATTCAAAAGATTTATTTTCATGATCATTTTGATTTTGGTGAAGAGTCATAGTATAAAAAGTCTATATTTAGTGAATTATGTAGATTAAACTACACTGCAATATTTTTGGTGCTTGGCTTTCCATTAGAAAGGACTTGTCAGTAGCATTTACCAAGTTTTGAGTGTTTCTCATAGACACTCAAAAGAGGACTTCCAGAACCACTTCAGAAAGTGTCAAGAAGGATGGGATAAGTGTTTTGAAACTAGAGGTGTATTTTGAAGGGGATTATTGGCAATCTGTTTTTGACTCTAATAGTTTTGTTGTGTTATTGTTTTGTTTGGTTGGTTTTTTGTACAGTAATTGAACTCAGGACCTTGTGGTTGCCAGGCAGGCATTTGTGCCAGTGAACTATATATCTCTGGCCCCTCTAATAGGTTTTATTTAACATTCACCTTATATTTGGATTATCGGAAGTATAATATGTACAGAAAAAAACATGCTAAATAATTATATGTTACTATGCATTACACTATTTCTCAGTCTCTTTCATTTCACTTCCATTAATTACTTTAATGTGCCTTGTAATTTATGACTTTATCTATAAAAGGACTTAATGTTAAATATGATTAGCTGTTGAATTAATAATAGATAAAATGTATTAAAATTCCACAAGCTGATAATGGTGATTACTGGCTATAGGAACATTTGAAAAATAAATGAATTTCAAGGTAAAAACTGAAATGATGATAATGATTTTGGTAGAATATTCTGACATACAATGAACTTATATTGAGTTTTATGCTTTTTATTTCTCTTTGTATTATTATAATATGATTTACCACAGAGGAAACATCTGTTTAGAAAATCAAAATAATGTAAGTAATCAACTTCCTTTTGTGCTCAATTTCCACCCAGCTGTATCACATTATGAAAGCATTTTAATAAAGAACATGATGACTATATCATGAATTAATCTATCTAAAACTTTCAGGCAGATTTGTTGCATTTGCTGTTATTTGAAATGGTGTTCAAACTTGGACTATGATTTGGAAAGATTTAGCATACTAAGGTATATTATTATATAATGATAAAAAGCATAACTTCTTTATTTACCAAAAGAGTAGGAATTATAATTTTTTGTTAAGATTTAGATGTCAAAGTTCAATAAAATTTACAAGAAAATATTTAGTAGAAAATACAGTAAAGTTTGATATGTTCAGCCATCCAGGAATATAACCATATTCCTAGGTTTTTCATTGTTTCCATGGTGTCAAACTTTTATTAACTACTATCAGTTGCTGTTCACCAAGAATCCTTTAAAATACTTTATCATCTACAGTAAATAGGATGTTAGTCACTATAAGGTTCCTGATTGAGAAGAATTTTGCCCATAATTTAGTTCTCCTTCACAGTTTTTGTGATCAGATGGTAACTGATTAACTTGTTATTTTGTGTTGAGATGAATCTAGTTAATAGCCCTTGGAAGCCATTGTGTTAGTCAGCTTTCCTTCCCTGTGAAAGATTATCCCAGAAATCTTAAAGGGAAGAATGGTGAGTGATAAGGCCATGCCTTTAGGTAGAAGGAAACAGCGTTGAGCAAAATATGATGGTCAAAAGGAGAGGGAGAGAGAGACAGAGAGAGAGAGAATCCTTCAAAGCATTCCTCCAGTGACCTACTTTCTCTAAGCATATCCCACCCCCTGGTGTGGGTGTTTCTACCAATAGGACCATCATCCAAGAAATAAACCTTCCACGCATATGTTTTGAGGGCACCATTTAAGATCTGTAAATTCCTAACCATGAAGACCACTAAGAATATTGTCAATAAGCTTATAAATGGATAAAGACATTTATTGCAAATTCACTTACTTTATATTGTATAACCATTGTAATTTAATTTTTAAAAATCAACATCAGTGTATACAATGCCATTACAGAAAGTTACATAATGTAGTAGTTTTAAAGTATCCTTCTTATCTTCATTTTCATTTATTTATTAAGGATACATACTCTAGCTTATGTATACCTTTGTGAAGCTCATTAAGTTTTCATATAGAAAAATGATACTTGCATAATAACGAATTGCTCCAAAAGTATGAAATAGACTACTCAATTGCTTTTCAAAAAAGTCTTTCACAATATAGCCCAATTATAATGTTTGATATTATTTTTCTCATCATACTGATATACATTGATTTTTTTCCATTATATAATCACATTGACTGTATAATACAAAGTATATTTGATTGTGCTGTGACCTGAGAGTTTCTAACTTCCTATTGCTTGGTGACATAAAAGCAAAAGTAAAAAATTCTATTTTTTTCCTAATGAGTTTTTTGTGATTATACATAAGGCATATAAATTAGTCTTTTATAAAAACAGGTATATTTTTCTTACAATCAACAGTATTTGTTATATATTTATCATCTAGGATGTTATCATATGAAATTTTAATAGCGCTTTTGTTTTAATGCTCTCAAAATTGTATTAACATATAGGACTTTATAATTACTAAAATTTGTAACCTCCAATTCACTGTTAAAATTCTGGACCTGAGAATTTATCATCTTATTTTTGCAAGTAAGAAAGCACTGCCTTTTAGTTTTTCATTCTTCTATATCAATAAAAAACTGATATATGTCTTCATAATTAATTTGAATTATCTTTTTTCATTCCTTACTATCCATATCACTGTTTTGTTTATTACCTTATATTACACACTGGAAGAGACAACCAGTTCCTTTATAGTTCTAAAAGATGACAAGCTTTAACATGAGCAAAGCTCATTCTTCTGTTCAGACCAGTGGAAGGAAATGAAGTATAGCAAAGCAGAAAAATGTTGGAAGAGGACAGATTGCTTTAGGCTTCACGAGACTCTGTTATCAAAATTTGTTTCCTAAATATCTGATTCTGATAAAAATTTATTATCTAGATGTCAGAAATCTCCTCAGAAATATATAACAATGAGTATGGCTGAGATTAATTGAAATAATGTCCATAAATATTCTAGAAGGTTGCCACAAATATGTAATTACTCAAGCACAGTTAACTTTTACTAACACAGTTGTTACAATAGATATTTTATTAATAGTGTCTGAAGAGAGGCACCTGTCTGAAAAAGACAAGTAATGAAAGGAAACATAAGCACGCATAACTAATGTTACCTCCTTTGCCATTGTTCCTATGATTGACCCTGTGATTCTTGTCCCCATGGATCTTCCCTCAACAAGTACAACAAAAAATAATATTCTTCAATTTGGGTACCTACATTCAGGTGAGTGAGTTGGCCATGTCTGCTCTGAGGTTCATTGGTCTCTGTAAACAAGTTACAAAATCTAGGAGAAATCACCTTCTACTTTTATTCAAATCTCCAAGGATGCCATTGTAACATTATTGAAGTAAAGCTGTTGAAAAAATCAAATAAACATTATTATTAATCAAATAAATTTTCCTTAATAGCTTTTGATTTCTACTCTCTACCACTTAGCATGTAGAGAACAAGTGGGTGAAATTAATAATTTCCTAAAATGATATACTTCTTCTTTAACAATCCTTTCATTATTTTATTTTAAATATATTAAATTACTCCATATTCCTCTATCGTTTTTCTGGAAGTTTGCATTTTACCAAGAAGGTACTCAATTCTTAATACTCTGAAGAAGAGAAATAGCATTATTACTCTTCCAGGACTGGTTATACGTCATGATTGCGACATAGATGATTGACCTCTCTTAACACTACATTTTTCTATATTCCCTTACTTGTAAAGCTTGATAGAAATCTTGCGTATGTTAATCATGCACAGCATGATTCCTCGAAGCACATGCACCTTGCTGTTATTGCAAAGATCTAATTTCTTTCAAAGGTCTCCTGTGCTCCGATGTGCGTCCTGTTTAGAAGTAATGAGACATTGGGGAGGTGACCTGGAGGCTGATGCCTGTCCCTGCTTCCTCTGCTCTCTCTCTTCTTCCTGAATGCCATGGAGTAAGCAGCTTTCTTCTGCTGTGCCTATCTGTCATGTTGCTCCCTCCTTGGAGCCAGTGTAACATTGACAGAATTCCAGAAAGCTGTGAGTGAAGTTCCTTTCCTTTTAATTGTGGATGTCAAATTTTGTGTCTCAGGAAAAAAAAAAAAAAAAAAAAAACTTACGCATTTGTGAAATAGCTAAATGTATTTACATATTGTTGTTTGTTTGTTTCACTTTTGGTTCTGGGAAAAGAACTCTGGACCTTGCACTTGCCAGGCAGAGGCTGAGCCATTGAGTTACATTCCCAGCCCTGGTAACACTTTTGTGATGTGAACACTTAAGATAGGCTTCCCTAGAATTTCTCACTAATCCCAGTATGATAATGAATGATAGTGGGCCAGGGATTTAGCTCAGTGGCACAAGTGGCAAGTACGAGGTCATGAGCTACATCCCCAGTACCACAAAAAAACAAACAAACAAACAAACAAACAAAAAGGATTAGGATAATGAATGATAGTGACTGTGCTGTACTACAGATTAACTGAAATGAATTGCTCCTCCATGACATAATTTGCTTCATGTGTAATCATGACTTCTGACATGTTGAATGCATTTTGCATATTTCATAGTTTTATGACACAGAAAGTACTTGTATGTGCTTTCATGTAATGTTCCTTATTGTTGCATTTGTCATTCATAGTCATTGCCGTGTAGAATTCTGTTTTGTAAGTATAGAAAAGATACTGTCTTTGTAGATATATAGGTTTCCAGAATACAAAAACTGCTTCAACAAGGATTCAAGCACGTTTTAGTAAACATATACACGTTATAGTCAGGTTGAGCAAAATTACTAGCTACTAAAGTCAGCTAAGCAAATGCTGGCAGACATTCAAAATAATTGTGTCAATACATATTTCTAGAGCAACATATGCATGATTTGAAAACCAACATACATACTTTTCCTAACGGTTTTCATGCATTCAGTTGTACCCTGACTACACAAAGCCAAATTATCAAGCCAAATTCAACCAGATACAGAATCATTGCTTTGTGTAGATGAACACACAGTTGGTGTAGTTAGTGCAGTACTCTCCTAGTGTAGTCCTGGCTTTCCTGATGGACAACTACACTAGATAAAAGTCAATATATCAATCTTGCTGAAATATTTCATTTAAATAATATTTTAACTAAGTATTTTTTCTTAGAAATGCATATATAATTTATTTATTTTTAATGCCATGAAATATAAACACAGTTTTTAAAGAGTAATTTTTTAAACCAAATCATTATTCTGATAACTGATTAAATATTGAGGCTAATAACTATAATAACTAGACCAACATTGTTTTATCAATAATGAACGATTCCTTCTGATTTACAAAGTTATAAAAAATATTATACAAGGGTAGAAAAAAACCTTGAACATCAAAAGTGCCTTTTGAAAACTTCGACAAGTTTTCACACCATATATTTTTCAGTGTGTACCAAGATAAAAATTGTTAAAATGACCTTTACTTTTATGATTTTATTTTCTTGATGCGCTAGCCAGGATCATCATTTTATGCACTATTTATACTCCTTTTTATGGGAAAGCTGACCTTTACTGGAATTTAACTATGGGCAGAATATAAATGTGTACCATACTTCTTATGAATTGGAAAAAAATCAAAGAATGATAAACAGAGAAGGATAGTGTCTGTGAGAGATGTCATATAAAATGTATCTTTCAAGCTAGGATTTATAAAAACCAATTACGTTTTCTTAGCTTTCCAGATTGCTTCATTGGTACTTATAAATGAAAGAATACTGGGCAAGTAGTCACATGAAACCCCTCGTAAAATAACTTGTTAAACTGTGTCATATATGTAAACACAACATAGTCATTATGGAAATTTATATAAAACTTATATTAAATGAGAACAAATAAGAAGCAATGTTTCTTCTTTATCTTTAAAAATTGTCATCATATTTCAATTTTAATAAAAAGTTTGAATTGGTTCTTATACCAGTAACATAAAAGAAAATTGCAAGTCTTGATTCAGGTTTAACAGAGGAAAACAATAGTCATAACAAAAAGCTGATTTGCTACATATAAAAATTATTCTTAAAATATTTTCTGACTTAGATGTTAAGTTCATGGATTTTCTGAATGAAGTTCAATTGGTGATATCGATGATTTGAAAGGTTATTTCCATTTGCATTGGTTAGGACTCAATGGAGAAAGAGAACCAATAGAAAATATGTGTATAATTATGTAGAGGGATTATTAGACGGGGTTATGGGCTCAGAGGTGGGTGAATTCAAGCTGATCTTTAGCACGCTGGGTACCTGAAGGATCCAGCAGCTGCTCAGGGCAGGAAGCTGGAAGCCTCAGCAGGAGAAAGATCAGGAATGCAGCACCAGGCAGAGGTCAAGGCCCTGCAGGCTTGCCGGAGAGTGACCTGCATAACACTGTGCTGTGAGGCTGAAGCCACTGGAGTCTGATGTCCACGGATCACAGCAGTGACAAAGGTTGCACCAGCTCCAGGGGAGCAGAGTCTCCAAGAAAAGTGCACCACAATCCTGATTTCTCTCTCTTCCTCTTATTTTTTTTCCCCTGGTTTTTCTTTTTGTTATCAGGGATCAAACTCACAATGCAGGCACTTAAGCCACTGAGCCAAATCCCCGGCGCCTTCTTTTTCTTTTATCCCATCCAGGCCACACACCTACCATATGCTGCTATGCATATTGAGGTGGCCTCAGTTTTCTGGCTTGCATGAGAGTCACCTCTGGAAACACCCCCAAAATGTGCTATATTACTCTTCTGGGCATTTTAATACAGTCATGTTGGCATATCACAATTTTAAAATTCACAGAGGTTAAAAAGGAAAAAAAAATTAAATGATAATACTATTTGAATGATTGTCCTCAACTCAGGATAATCATTCAAATAGTATTATCATTTTTTAAAATATAATCATTTGCTATATGAAAATAAATTAAAAGCATTTCAATTGGCTGAAATTTCTCACTTGAATTTTCTATTGTAGAAAAAATTCTACACATCAAAATCCTTTCTGCTTTCTTTGTGCAGCAGACAGAGTTACACAAGTGAGATCTGGACTTGTAAATGAAATCCTATCAGAGGTATGTCTGGGGAATCATATATGTCTGTTCCAGGCTTCTAGACTTGGAAAATAATGACCACAATGACATTGAAAGTGAGACATCTAAGCTGACTGAGAGACGGGCCTGTCCAGCATTTGGACGACTGCAGAGAGTATGACTCTTGTGGATTTACCGGCTCTATTTTTTTACATTTGTTCAGGTTATCCTAAATAGTACAACCTTAAAGAAGGACATTTGCTTCTATGTGTTCAATTTTTAGAGCCCTTAAAAAAGAGCATACTTATATGGTTTGATTTATACCCCATAGTGGTAAACTTCTACATCTGTAGAGGGAAGATGGCATCATATTACTGACCAAAACGGGAGATTGTGGTGAAGTCGAATGCCTTGAAAATATCTAGTTGGTTTTGGTGCTCACAGTCAGGAATAAATTAGCTATCAAGTCATTCTTCCATTTTTAATTACTAATGTATTTTAAATGTCTTTTTTTTAGTTAATAAATGGAGAACTTTAATGAATGGAAATTGAGTAATCTTTAAACCCGTTTTTCTTATTTCATTTTCCATAATTGACTCCTCTTAATTTGGTTGGCTTTAGTCCAATAAACTTAACTGATGACAAACATAAAGCTAGCTACAATGATAAAAACAAAATTACACTGGTACAAAAATAGACATGTGGGTCACTAGAACAGAAGAGAGGATGCAGAAACAACACCTAGCAAATCAATTATTTGTTCTTTGACAAAGAGACCAAAAATATACACTGGAGGAAACACAGCCTCTTTAAATAAATGGTGCTGGGAGGACTGGCTGTCTACATGCAAAGCACTGAATCTAGAACCATATTTCTCACCATGCACTAAACTAAATTCAAATTGATCAAGATTTTAATATTAAAACAAAAACAATCTGCTTAAAGATAATAGCTGAAACACTTGAAGTTTTGGGCAAGAATTTTCTGAACAGAATCTTGGTTGTTGCAGGAAATTGTATCAAGAATCAACAAATGTGATTATATAAAATTAAAAAGCATCTGCTCAGCACCACAAGCAATGGAGGAAAAAGACAGTCTACAGAACTATTCAGACAGAGTAGTAATATCTGGAATATATAAATAACTCAAAAAATTATACCCTCAAAATTAAAGATCCAGTAAAAATGGTAAGTGAAATGAACAGTCACTTCTCAGAAGAAGTACGAGAGGCCAATAAATGTATGAAACAATGGTCAGCATTGCTGGAAATTAGAGAAATACAAATGAAAACAACACTGAGATTCTTTCTCACTCCTGAAGACAGTGACTGTCATCCAGAAATCTAATAATAAAAATTGCTAGAAAAGCTCTGGGCAGAAACTAATGCTTTTATACTGTTTGGGGGAATGTAAAGTAGTACAGTCATGATGAAAATCAGTATGGAGATTCCTCAAAAACAAACAACCCCCACCCCCAGAAATTCTATTTGAACCAGCTGTTCTACTGGTAAATAGTTTTCCAAGATAGTTCAAAATCTTATATTGCAATGATCTATGCAAGCCTATGTTTACGGAAGCACATTTCATGAAAGCCAAACCTTGAAGCAGCCGGTATGTGCCCAACAACAGATCAGTAGAAATGAGAAAAAAAGGATAATATGGAAATGAAGCTTTATAAATAATGGGGAGGAGGAGGTCAAGAGAAGGGAGGGGAGTGGGAAAATAAAAAGAATCAAGATATATCATGTGCAGACACACATTCCCTATGATTAACGTAATCACTGTGTGTATCTAATTTGTACCAGTACATTTTAAATAATTAAATAAATGGTATTTTTACACATTGGATTACTACTTTGCCATAAACAAGAATAAACACATCATTTGTAGGAAAATAGATGTACCCCAAATCCATAATAAGTAAAATACATTAGACACACAGTTTAAATCGTACATGGTTTATTTTGTATGAGAAATTCAAATTCTAAATAAAGTAAAAAATAAAAGGAAGAAAATAGGCAGTAAGGAGATAGATCTTTCTCAAATGCAAAGGGTAACAAGAAATGGAGAGAGAGAAGATTATCTCAAAGGTGGCAATTTAGTGAAACTGTTGTACTTAGAAAAATAACTTTAATTTTATTTATTTATTTGTCTTTTTGAGACAGGGTCTCACAACGCAGTTCAGGCTGGCCTTGAGCTCACTTTTCAGCCCAGGCTGGTCTTGAGCTTGCAGTGATGCCTCAGTCTACCAAATGCTGAGATTATAAGCATGCACCGCTACACCTGGCTAATTACCTACATAGTCGTAGGTCCTTTTTACTTTTATGAAAATGATAAAATGTTCACTCCTGTTAAATTACTTTTATATTTTTTTAAACACAGTTATGGGATAATTAATATTAATCACTCCTCTTTTAAAGGAATTATTTTAAATTGGTTTTGTCTGACAATCCTTGTTAGAAATCCCCCTTTAAATCAAACTGAGACTCTAGACCAATTGCAGCATCTGTCTGAATGATTATTACAGTTCTTTCCTACTCCCAGGTAAATTTTAAGATTTGATCAGTTATATTTTTGCAAATGTTACCCTTGTGATAGATTTAAATATTTTTATAATTTTAGATATAATTGTATATTTAATACTCATGAAGTCATAGATTAATAGCAATAGAAAACAAAGAAGGATATACATGTTTTCTGGTGTTGAGGTAGGTAAATGTATAGTGGAACCTGAAGACACATAAAAACATGTCAACAATTTGCCTTACATATAATTAAAATAATCTATAACCTAAGTATTTCACTCTACTAAACTACAGTTGTTGCTGTTAGTGGAAAACGACAATTAAAAAATCCTGTTATGCATTTTGCACAAATATATGAACTTTCAATACTTTTCACCCATTTTTCCTATGAAACAAAATTTTGTTTAGTATATAAGAACTTTTAATAATATGTTCATAAGTTTTCTCCAAAAAGTATTCAATATTTTCTAATATAATTTCTTCTTGACTCAAATTCGTCAAAGAAATATAAATAATTTGTATTTTAGTTTGTTCAGTCTTTCAATAGAGTAAATTGTTTCTTATTTGAGTAAAGATATGTAAATTTCCTACCATACTTTAATTTTTGGAGCACTTTGGATTGGGGAATTTTTTTTGCTAGTTTAATAAAAAACAAATGCCAAAACCTGATGGTCAATTCATTTGTCACTGCAAATATACTAAAAATACTAAGTTTTACAGGGTATGGAAGATGATGATTTACTGTGAAGAGTGAAACCCACAATGAACAATTAGACTTAAAATATATCTGTGGTTGGCCATGTGTGAGTTTGATGGACAGGGCAGTAACAGATCACAACGAAATAAACAAAAGGTAAGTGAACAGACAAAAACGTGTAAAATAAGATAGAATTTTGCTATAGCACAAAGAAATTTTATTCTAGAAAGATGATTAAGTTCTTATTGAAATAGTACAAAAGGTTACTTTTACTTAGTCTTAAGCAATATTTTATTTCAAATGATAATAGTCACTTCTCAGGCTATAATTAAATTGTTATATATTCTGGCATCATGGAAATCGAGGTGCTTGTACCCCGCAGCAGCAGGCAGTTTTTAATTGCAAAGTCGTCGTGTTTCTGGCTCGTCAATCAGCACCAAGTCACAAGTCAACCACCTTATTAGCGTCCAGTCAAGGTCAGAGAGAATAATAATTTCTGCTTAATTATGATACAGTACATTTCTTTATTTTTAATAGAAACCACTATTGAATAATTGTTATCATGGCTGAAATTAAAATTTGAATATGCATTTGATAATCTGGTATTTTTTTAGATTTGCTTTTAAAAGTTTTAATTTATAATTAATTTGCAAAACTCATATACTTAGTGAGCTCAATTAAATGAGTTTGAACACTGTCAAATACTTTTCATATTATCTTCAAAATCAAAGAAATACATACACTCAACATATACAGGAACTCTAAGTTCCCTTGTTTCTCTTACATGGATTAATTAGAGGATTGTAAAAACATTCAGCAAGAGACCTATATTGTCGACAAATTTCATGGCATAAAATACTGTATTGTCAATTAAAAGCACAATGTCATAGCCAATCTCTATAACTTACTAGTGTAGCAAAATTGAAACTATATCTATTGAATAACAATTCCATATTTCTCCAACCATCAACTCCTGACACGCATCATTATCTTATCTATTTTCATAAATTTGACTATAAAATGTCCAATATGAATAGATTATATAATGTTTGCCCTTATATTTTGGTACTATTATATTTAATATGATGTTCTCCAGGTCTAATAGTCTTGTAACAAATTTCAAGTTTTTCTTCTTTGTAAAGACTGAATAATCCTATATTGTATTTGAATACTATATTTACTTTATTTATTTATTTATTTGTGGGCTGTTTCCACATCTTGCAGTACATGGGAGTGCAGATATCTACAGAAGAGCTTTAATTCTTTTGGATATATCTATTGAAACATATGGTAGCTCTATTTTTTGAGGAGAATTCACAGAATTTTTTATAACTACTACCACCTTTTATGTTCCTACCAATAATGTACAAGAGTTCTAATTTTTCACATCTTCACTAATCTGTGTCTATTTTTTTAATTTTAGCCTTAGCAGGTAGGAAGTACTGTAAATTTGGTTTTGCTTTGTATGTGTTTTTGTATTACTGAGCATCTTTTCATAAACTCTGAATTTTGTTCATTTTAATTTTAAGAACTTTATTTTTTATGGTTTTGGTCATTGAATTCAGTGTGTTCATATTTTAAATAAGTTTTTTGTTTACTTATTGATTGATAGAAGTTCCTAACATAGTTTGTGTATTTTATAAATGAATATCTTAGCAGATATGTAGTTCTCAGATATATGGTTTTCAAATATTCTTCATGGTTTAGATTGCCTTTTCTTTTTGTTGAATATCTTTGTTGTGTAGAAATTCATTTGATGTAGGTTAACTGTTTCATTGATGTATATCACTGTTTTTACTTTTGTTGCCTGAATTAGTTTTTCAACATTCTATTTTATGCATTTAATTTCTTTTACCTATGTTCAGTTTCCTGTTTTTTAAAATGTCCTATCTCAAACACCTTTCCAATTTCTGAATAAATGACAAAAGTTAAAAGTGATTCTTATCCATTACCAGAAAAAAAAAAAAAAAAACAGTTGAAAAATTATGGTGTCTTCACAAGGAATGTGATTTTGGAACCTACATTAAAACTTTCCTGTAATATATCAATCTTCTGTTACAGTAACAATAAGTAATTTATTTTTAATTTTTTAATGTTAAATGTTTTGTTAAAAAGTATGCACATTCTTAATATTATTCAGAATAATTTTATTTTATTAACCATATTTTGAAGATTTTTTCAAAATCTTCACACTGCAGAATATAACATCTGATTTTGAAATTATCCTGTATACATGTTAATATCTTAAATTTATTATATCCATTGATGTATATTTTAAATAGAATGCATATACATTTATATGATGTATTATATATACATTTAATTGTACAACAGATTACATTTTTATTCTCATTTTCTTTGGCATTAGTTAACTGAAAATACTCTCAGGAGAGTTAAATATACCTTAAAATCTTTATTTTGAAAAAAAATGTACATTAAAAAGAAAGACTTCAGCTAGGCGTGTGGGTCACAGTCGTCCCAGCATTTGAGAGACTGAGACAGGAGGCAGGAGAATTGCGATGAGTTCAAGGCCATTCTGGGCCAAACAGAGAAACCTTGTCTAAAAAAAAAAAAAATTTAAAAAAAGCAAACAAAACCCCCCCACTTCATTAAAAATACACTATACATTTATTTATTTTATCTCCTGTCTGATTATAAAGGTGATAATTGTTGAAGAAAATGTAATAAGTTCTTCTGTCTTTTTAAAAACTTTTTCTTTTTCTGAGATATTTTTCCTATTCATATTCATTAGAGTTCTGCAGAGGAACAAACCTGTAAGATAAACTTTTAGATATATAATATATTTAATGTGGACATTAACTCCTGTAATTATAGAGGACTTGAGGTCTCCAGATCTCTCACCACATGCTAAAAACACAGGAAGGTGATTGGTGGAATTCAGTCTATATTTTTCAAAAGACTAAATATCATGAGATTCAGTGTTGTAGCAGCAAATCTGAGGACAAACTTCTGTGAATCTGCTGCGGCCAGGCAAAGGGCCACTCCTATGTAAGTTTTATCAGAAAACCTGAGAATCAGAAACTCCAAGCTTGGCGGGCCATGGGGTGGATGCCTCGACTCTATTTTATTGAAAATTTGCCTTTCTCACCAACTTGGTCTATCTGATCTTTCAAGGAATTAAATGAAGCTAATGAACACTGGCAAGGGTGGATCTTTTTACTTGTTACTAATTTATCAATTGAATAAACCTTCATAGATAAATGCACCAATGATTACCAGGTATCTGATAAGTCTTAACCCAGTCAGTGGGCCCATAAAATCTTGCTTTCTGCATTGTAAATGATACTGTAAAAGCTATGCTACCCCCTGGAGATACTATAGCAATACTGCCAAGAGCAGGATCCAGGTGATACAGATTTAAGATTACTTACTAAAGAAAGACAAAAATATCTGGGTTCTGGATTTTAGACCACAAACTCAACTCTTATATCAGTCATGGTTTTAGATTGATGAAATAATACATTTTAAAAATTATTCAACCATATTTCTTTTAGTCATCCAGACAATATGATCTTACCCAAGTCATTTTTAATTTTTTTTTATTTAGAGAATAAAAGCAAAACATAAAAAAGGGTAGAAATAATACAGAATTTTTAAAAAAGTAAGAAATCACTAGTTGATAAATTACATTAGTGTTCAAAACATGACAAGTCTCTGTTTAAAGATGGATTTAGGAAGGATGTAGATAGAATTGAATTATTTGGGAAGTTCTCAACAATGTATCGAATATTTTAAAAGATCTGCTTAATTAGTATGGAAATCAAAAAGAGAAGTTAAATGTTCCAAAGGTTAACTTCAGAAGTAACCTTATATGATTTTTGTGAATTTTCATTATTTAGGATAATAAGACTGAAGTTGATGTTAGATTTCAAGAGACTAAAAAATACTGGAAACATTGGGTGAGTAGTTTCATCTATAAAACTTAGAGACAGCTTCTGTATTTGGACAAGTATTCATGTCAAATGCATCCATACATAGTTGTCTATACAAAATCAATTTAAAGCCAGAAGTTTACCCTAATATTATGCTATGGTTTGTATCTGGGGGTTCCCAAAAACCTCATGTGATCATAGGTGGGGAATCTTGCAGGTGATTGGATCAAGGTGTGTGGATAATGGAAACCACACCCTGGGTGAGGGTGGCACCAGTCAATAGCGTTATAGTCTACATAGAACACAAAAGGAGACAGGGAAGCCATTTTGCTGCTGTTGCTTCTGCTTGCTGCTCCGTTGCTGCTCCAAGTTGCTATGGATACTGTTTCCTCTTTGGTGCCCCAACTATGCCACCTTCCCTTGAAGCCAGCCAACTATGGAGTGAAATGCACTTTTTCTCCCTTAACCTCAGATCTAGCATATTATGTTTAGCTAAGAGAGATTGCTTGATCATAATTTTCTCTAACTTCTCTTAACTGCTTGAGACTTGTCATAGTAGCATATGTTGGGTTATATGATAATAATAAAGAGCTAACAATACCAAATTGAGTGACATGAAAATAAATCTACTTATACCACACATACACACACACACTGCATATCCCTGATTTACTGTATTTGAAGAAAGAATCTAAACTGCATTGGTAGACTATTTAGAAAACAATGATATTAAGAGCGAATCATACCTGAATTTAAATGACAGCAAACTCTGCACATGAAAATAAGCATTAATATTTTTGTTACTGTTACAGGAAGAATGAAATCAACAAAAGAAATTACACAGAAAATTACATAAAAACCTAGGAAAAGTGGAAAGAAAAAATTATGATGATAAATACAAAAACTAATAAGCTATTACAGTCATAATGTAAACATTGTTTTAAGATTTGGAATTTTTATTTTTTAAAATTTGTATTACATAAAGAAATGTCCAGAGGATTAACCAAGAAAGATACAATATACAAATATATAACATGAACAATGACAGCATTTTGTAAAAAAAAAAAACCACTTTCCATCAGTATATTTAGCTAATAATTAAAGAAAGGGATCGGGGAATAGGAGGAAACACTTTGGAAATTAAGAAGGATCCAAATATAACACGTATATGTGCCCAGACTCTACGGTGTGTGTTTTATTATTTAGCACAAGAATATACTAATAAAATCAGGGAAAAAGAAGTATTGAAGAAATAATTATTTCCAACAGTCATTTCAATAAATATTTGACCCCAATAGCTGTCTCAGTAAAATTGTTCATATTTAAAATGAAATAGAGTTTCTTTTTCAAATAAAATTCTCCCCAGTTTATTTCAAGGGCATATCATGGCATCAAAACAAGCCAAAATTAAAACCATAGATTCATTTTACCCAAACTCTGAAAAAAAAAAAACGCTTAACAGAGACCAATGTTTGAGTTTCAATTTCAGAAAATTGTAGTTTTCCACTTATTTTACTGCTATTCATCAAGGATTGACAGATACCCAGCTCATGCTCCATCCTCACGCATACTAATTACATATTCCGTAATCTTATACCTGGGAGTCTCTGCTTCCATTTACCATGTGCAGGATTCAATTGATTACAAAGGATTCTGACTCTTGTCAAAAGAAATTGAAGTTACCGATTTTTGTAATGACAAAGTCCAATGACACAGAGGCTTCAGGAAGAACTAATTGGGCCACTGTATACAGTTATTCAGCTTGTACTCCAGTCATATGCTGCCAGCCAACACTTCATGCTCACAATCTTACACTCTAGGAAGCTGCATCCACCCAGAACAGATCTCTTTTCTTTTGCATGCCAGTGGTATTTATTTGTCATAGAGTCAGGCAAAGACAATACTCTCATGACTCAGACTGATTTTCTCTGTAGCTCTGAGTGTTAGTGTGTTGCCCTGAGAGATGTCTTTAGTAACAGTCTGTTTATAAAAATAAAAAAACAGAAATAAACGCCTGTACTCTTTAATTCATGGGCTTTTCAAAAATATGATAAAGCAAGCTATCACGTATTGACATATGAAATGTATAGTAAAAGTAAAATGTGTCTTGATAAACAATTTGTATAGTCTATATTTAATAAAAGCATTCTAAATGCATTCAATGCATAAACTTACTATTAATATGCTATTTTAGCTAGTTCTTTGTGATGCTTTATCATGTTACTAGTGTCTTCTGTTTTTCCAACTTAAAAATGATACATGAGTTTCACTGATTATTGTGCTCTCCAAATGCAGGTTATGAAACGCCTTATATCATACTTAGGTTACATGGATGTCTAATGTATAAATAGTATTATACATATGTGTGCTAATGCAAAAGCAATATATTTGTGTTTACATTACAATTCAACTATAAAGATAACATGGATATGTTGTAAAATCTATTATAGATATCTTTAAATTGTGATATGTCAACCTAACTAAATTAAGAATGTCTGGGAGACTAATAAACATACTCCTAGATGAATCTGTAGGGCATTCCAGCCATGACTGGCATATAAAACAGCAAATCAACTGGTAAAGACCTGCCTTGATAATGGGTGACACAATCCAGGGGCTGTGACCCAGGTAAAATGAAAGCAAAGGAAGAGGAAATCCACTGTATTATTTCAAAAGTCTAGTCTGCTTGAGTTCATGCATCTTTTGTTCCTGCTGTTGCCTGTAGACATCTGTTTTTGTATTCCTTTAATTGAAGACTACAAGTCTTATATTTTGTACAGGTGCTTGACTAGTGAGGGCATTACATTTAACACTGAATCTATCCATGGCGGTGCATGATATTAGGAATTGCATTCTGGTTTGAGGTAACGGGGGTTGGCTGGACTAGTGTGTCCCCAGATTCTCCCTGCTCTATTTGTCTCCTGGCAGTCACGAGTTGATGAGCTATTCTCTACCTTACCCCTCCATCATACCATATTTAATCTGGACTACTACACAAAAATGGTGGCTATTCCTCTTTCTTTATATTACAGGTGTTGGATATTTTGTATCATTGATGAGAACCCAGTTGTAAGTGTAGTTAGTTTTATTTTTCCTATTTTTACTACTTTTTCTCATAATAATATGCTAGGAATCAAAAACCTGTATGGCAAATCTGTAAGTTTAAATGAACCTTGTAAGTGGAATATATTAAATTATGTAAAAAATCACAGTAAGAAAGCTTCACATGAGTAAACCTAGATGTGAAAGTGTTATTGCTCATTATAATTATAGTCATATGTTATTATTTAAATTTAAAATAACCCTCCAAGATCTTTTTTATTCAAAGGCATGACTTTTAGAAGATTATTGGGTCATGGGTTTAACTATACTCCTCAGTGAATCCATCCATTGATGAAGTCAGTCTCCAAATGTGATGTTATGAGGTTGGATGTGTTGCAAACAAGCTGTTCTCTAGATGCATGGCCTGGAAGGTATATTCCTGTCTCCTGCTCCTTACTTTGCTCCCTGCCTGTTAGCTGCTGTGACATGAGCAGCTCTCCAATGCAAGACCCAACCATCATTCTCTTCCTCCATTATAGCCACCTGAATATGCACTGAATCCCCTAAAATCCATGAGCCAAGGTAATAATTCCTTCCTTTAAGTTGTGGGTGTTGTGTATTTTATCTAAGTGATGAGAAAGTGACTAAGACAGATTTTGGTACCAGATTTTGGAATAATTTCTGTGATTAACTAATCAAATGTTGCAGAAACCTTTGGAACTTATTTGCGTAAGGAGTTTGAAAAGGTTTAGAGATGTCAACTAAATAGACTGTAAGCTGATCTTAATGCAAGATACTAGTTGGGGTTCAGAAAACTATTACAATTATAGAAATGTACACAGTAAAGGCAGTGCTCAAGAGATTTCAACTGGGAAGAAGGACTCCGCTGGCTGATTTTTGAGACTGTGTGTTATTCTCTGGCATAATATTTTCCCCTATTTTGCCCATGTGCTGAGATCCTGGGAGATTGAGATTAAGGGTGATGGTACAGGAAATTTCCAGGCATCACAGTATCATGCCATGGCATGGGTAATAATTAATGCTTTTATCCAGATTTACAATGAGAGTCAACAGCAAATAAATATGGGAAGCAAAGCATGTGAAAATACTGTCTCAACAGGAAGGAAGCTCAGACAATGTTGAGTTCATGGAGAGCATGGCTGCAGTTTAATATATTAGCATTAACAAATTTAAAAAGAAAAAAAAATAGAAAAAACTCAAGCCCACGCACATTTTTTTTACATCAGGACAAGGAAGCATGGTTTGAAAACAACTCTGGAAGCCACAGGATCCCAATTTGTTTGCAGGTCTTGAGGTACAGAAGTGAAAGATTGCTTGAGAGGGTAGCCTCAATGAGCTCAGCTAATTTTGAACAAACCAGAAAAATTTACTTGTAGTTCAGCCATTGAGGAATTCAGTGGCCTCTGAGGCCATGATCCAAGTGATTCTAGCTGCTGCTCAAGATGGTGACAGACTTTGGCAGCCATGAAGTATAATTTTACAGATGTAAAGAATTCAACAGTCGTGGATTTAAGGAAACTTCCACATATATTTCAGAGGATGATGTGGGAGGCCAGGAACCCTGAGAGACCAGAATATGAGGTTGTGAGAGGAAAGCTGAAAGTACAGTGCAGATCTCAGGATGCTGGAGATGTCAGGAATGTGGAACATCTGCCAACCAAAGCTACAGGCAGTGAGCAGAACCACCCCAAGATATAGACCATGTGGCGACAACTGGCAGCGTTGTAGGGATAGGGTATTCCAAGGCATTTGGATGTCACATCTTACCAAAATTTGCACTGAGTCTTAGATATGAAATTACAGGATTTATTAATTCCCTTGGTGAGACTTTATCTTGGTTTGGTCCAATTCTTTTCTATTCCCCTCTTTCTCTGTTTTCTAATGGGATAGTTTACCTTGTGTCCTTCTATGTTGGAAGTATTTAACTTTGCTTTTTTTTATTTTTAAAATGCCTCACAACCAAAAGCTTGCCTTGAGTGTTACAGATTTTGAACAGAGACTTTTCAGAAATTCTGGAGCTGTTAAAACTTAGGCAACTCTTAGAGACTGACTAATGCATTTTGCATTATACATTAGCTGTGAGTCTTTTGGGGGTCAGGGGTGGAATTTTACAGTTTAGATCTAGAGTGAGACACTGAAGTGCTATGTGTTCTCAGGTGGGCTTTTAAAGAGTAAGTGGATCATTATAAATCTATATGTGAATATGATATTAAAATTTGAGGCCTGGTCAAAAGAGGCAGTTCATTGCATGTTGACCAGAAGGGTGTATTTCACTCCCCAGGTTTTCTCCTTTTTTTCTTTTTCTCTGGTCACCATGGAATAAGAAAATTTTCTCCAAGGCATACCTTTCCTGCCTTGCAGCCAGCAACTGTGAAATGAAATCTTTCAGAATCTAAGTCAAAATAAAGTTTTTCTCCTTTAGGTTATGAGTGTCAGGTATGATGTTGCAGGAACTAAATATTGTCCCTTGGTATCCATGAGGACTCCTATCAAATACCCATGTCTGCAGAGGCTCAAGTCTCATATAAAATGGCATATTTGCATACCTGTATATATGCAGTCTCCCGTGTGTACTACTGTTTATTAGCCCTATATCACTTTAAAGCCTAATGATATATTAACATCATATAAGTAATATCAAACTAAATGTTTTAAGGAATAAAGGGAAAAGGTCTTTTTCTCTTCAGTAGAGACACAGTCATCATAGTACTAATTCAAAGTCACATTAACAATATACACACTTTTTTCTTCTCATTATGTTTTCAAAGATCTATCTTTGCTATTCATTTCTGTCCACCTATTTTCAGCCTTGTGAGATTACAAGGATTATTCTGACTCATACTGCACCTAAAAGTGAATAATGCAATATACGGTATGAGTAAACACAACATAAAACCTTCAAGTCTGAAAAATGACAAAAAATAAATATACTAATGAATATGTACACAGTACCCTTTGTTTCTTTTATGCACAAAAAGTAAAATTTTGGTGTGCCATTTGATATTCTCAGATTAGAAATTATTTGCAATAAGTTATGAAGTTTTATTTGCAGAGCTATGATAAATGAAATGCGCCTTTAATATTTAGTATGTTTTGAAGTGAAAAATTCATTACAATAGCCATACTTTTCTTAGGTGTAGTGCAATAGCTTTGGTTCCTTTTAAAATAAACCTTGTTGTTTCATGACCCTAATCTGCCTCAAAAAAATTATCTTAAACAAAGTAGAATAAATAAGAAATTTGAATTTCTCTTCCAGAGAACATATGCCAGGAATGCCAAAGAAGTTATAGTACTGGCTGATATGTGCTAGTGAGAACAGAAGGAATGGGAAGGCCAAACAGGTCTGGAAGGTGTTAGCTGAAGTGATTCAGCCCTGATGGGGCTAAATATAGGGTTGGATTAGGAAAAAAAAAAGTATCAATTACCTTAAAAGATACTCTTGTATTCAGGGTTTGAAAGGAAATAGATTTAATTTAGAACATGTAATTAGTAGGATTATTTTTATAAGATTCACTCAAATGTGAAATACATAAGCGTGCAAGGGATCTGTCCTCACACTAGAGACACAAAGAATCTGGTTGAAGGCCTGGATCACAGCAGTGTCCTGCAGTAGTCCGGTCAGAGGCCCAGAGCCCATGGCAGTGTCTCACTCCAGCCCATCTTAAGGATCTACCCTAGGAAGGTCCAAAGAGCAGTGGTGGAATCCAGAAAGTCTGCACTGGAAGGGTGAAGGATTTGAGTCAGAAGGCCAAGGGATCTGCGCAGGAGTTAGGAAACCATGTTCAAGGCAAGGACCGGATCTCCCTGGAAGAAATCAGCAGCTAATTCCTGCAGTCTTGAAGATCCCTGATCCTCCGACCACAAGAGCAGCTGAATTCTATCAATAAAACCAGCAGTGAAAAGCTTCTTCAGGAGAATCTTTGACCTGCCATCATCCCCTCCTGTTCTACTTTTATGTCATTTTGGAAACAGTCCTCTGGTGGATTTCCCATGCTCAGAACTACGCTGACTCAGGTCAGCTGGGTGTTTCCACTTAAACTGACCATTAATTAGTCCATCACGGACACACCATCCTCTGCAAATTAGAATTCTGCATTTAAACGTGTTTTAAAAAATTCCTATGAGATATTGATAGTATTGATATGGCCCTTTAGACTGTGGCATAACAACTGTTTTACCTTAAAAATGTGAAAATGTCAGACTTTATTAGTGATTTTTCAAGGAAGGAAAAGTTGGAGGTAAGAGCATCGGGGTTGCCTTATATTTTTTTGGATGGTTTCAGGGAACACTTCTTATACAAAAACAATTTATGCACTAGAAAAACAAAACATGAATATTTGTAGGAAGCTGGATGTGGGCTGGCTCTGTCGGATGGAGTTAGAGGAGAAAGATGCTTTCGTGGTTCTTGGATCATTACTGTAAATGTCGTAGGTTATGTAAATTGGGAAATAATCTAGTAATCAAAAGTAAATGTCATGGCAATGTGATCATAGTTGCTACCATGAGTAAAATGTCCAGAATTATCAATAGTATCTTGATTAGTGACTTTTTTTAGCAAGGCAATTTTCAGCATGATGTTTAAGGATTTAGAGATCTTAAAAAAATATCTTATTATATTTATATAAGAAAAAAATCTAGATGCAGCAAGTATAAAGTGGATATCCCTTCCACTGCAGAAAAACTGTAATTTCTCTACAGTTCTCTGATCCAAGTCAGTTTAAACTCCTGGATCTCATTAACAGGTGGAAGTTATATCCCTTTGAGAAAAGAACCAGAAATACTGTCAGAATTATGTACTTATTCCCTGACCCACTTGCCATAGTGAGTATGCATTTGATAAAACATAAAAAACTAGATATTGTAAAAGTGCTTAAAAATAAGATTTGAGTAGATATGGACATTAGAGGACTAACGATACCATTCCTTCAAAGTTTCTCAGGAATACTGTTTTACATCTCATGGTAGAGTTAATGTTTCCACAGGTGATTTTGCTGTTTATCTGGTACCATATAATAGAATGAAGTACATACAATTTATTGACAAGTGATAGAAATATTAAATATTACATTGAGCATTGCCTTTTGTATAAACCCTACCAAAATTATACAAAATGAAGGCGTTTGCTGAAATAGTGCTGGCCTTTATAAACTCCATATGAATTGTGGTAGATGATGTGTAGAAAAAAGTTCCAGGTGGTGACCCCGATCAGAGCTGCTGTTCCAGATGTGGGGGCTTGCTGTACCAAAACAGCAGAGCCTCTGACACTTAGTCTTTTCTAATTGTCTGGCAAATGTGTTGTTATTAATTTGCACCAATAGAAAGTATAAAAAGTAGTTTGCTTTTACTTGGCAAAGAAAAGAGAATGTGTTTACTATCTTGCCCCAGGAATATATGAACCCTTTTACTTAAGTCATAAAATAGTCTCAGAGACACCTCATCACTATGACACTTGTCAAACACTCAGAGCTTATCCACATATTAATGACGAGGGCTAATTGGATCTGGTGAGTAGAAACTGGCAAGTATTGTAGATTTCATAGTAAGAAACATGCATATCAGAATAGGATACAAAACTGAAAAAATAAACATTGCTGAGTTTGCAAATCCAGTCTTCCTGGCAATAATGGAAAATATTCTCTTAGCTAGATGTTCTACCATTAATTTAAAAAAAAAATGGAATAAACTATAATGCGGGTGTCAGCCAGGCTTTATCATTAGCATTATCAGCTTGAGCGCAAAAACTCATAAGCTGAGTGTCTGACTTTCGGGTGATGAATGTTAAGTGTTTCTTCAGAGCATCAGCTCAGCTGATCTAGTGTAGCTACAGCCCATGGTGAATGTGAAGCTCCCATATGACTGAATCAGAAATACAGTAAAAGGAGATCATTTTCCCCTTGGAGATCAGACCAACATTTTCTGACAATTTCATTTTTAAATAGGGAAGATTCAGTGATTTTCATTCACCAGAATTCATATACACTAACTTTTTATCTGAAATGACTATATCATCATCTGGGAACTTGCAAAATATTTTTAGTTAAAAACATGGAACTGATGAAGCATCGCACTAAACTTAGGATGAACTTCTGCTGAAGAATGTGCAATAGTTTGGTATAGCTATTATATCCACTGGCTTTTCAGTTGTATTAAGTAACGAAATAGTGTGCTTGATTTTTAAAGTTAAAACAATCTTTTCCAAAATACTTTTAAAAATTAGGGCAGTGTTTCTCCAGAATGCAGTATAACATATTACTTAACATTAATATTTTTTCTTTTGGAGCTGGAATATGAAAAGTGTGAGGGTATAACTTAGTGTTTAACATATGAGAGACCTTGGATTCAGTCCCCAGCACCAAACAAACAAAAAAAAATAAAAGAAAAAAAACAAAGAAAAAATGCAAACTTAAAGGCTTCAAGTAGGAAGTATAATGAGCATTTCCTTGTATTTTGTTTTTGTTTACTTAAATTCAGTTTTCAAGAAGCTCTGTACTTTATGTTTCATATCATGATTATATAGTACCATATTTCCTAAATTGGAGATGAAGGCATAGATGTAAGAGTAACAGTCCAATCTGTTCCATAAAATTAAATAACATCGAATTTTACTTATAATGGGATAAGTCCAATGATTTCCTAATATCTTAACATATTTTTTCAGCTTTTTAATATTACAATATAAACATAATGTAATATGTTATATTACAATGTAACATATATATTATATATGTTGAAGACCCATATATGGCCATTATTTTTGAGAATCTTGTCATAATTTTGTAATTATTTCATCAATCATAGACAAAAAGGTCACATTTTGTTTTCTATAAATAGGTTCAAATGCTATAACTGTAAAAAAAATCTTCACTAGTTGTTAACAAGAACTAGAGAAGTTAAAGCAAATAATAAAATGATATCTCTAAATTGGGACATAATACTTATCTGGCTAATTAAATCTTAGTATTCAGAGAACACTATGTGTCTAGCAATGACATTGAGTATGAATAGGATTATGATTTAAACCTAGTAAAAGTAACTCACTCTTAATGTAGTAATTGATATGGTTTTCAAACTATTATATTTTTATAGCCATATTTACCTAATCACTTCTCTGACCCATATTTATCGAAGTACTAGACCCTGCAAGATTTTACTATTAAATATAAAATATGTATTTGTTTTCATTCACCAGGTTTACTCAGGATTAAGTCTCCCACTGTAAGAAATGTTTTTTCTTGAAATATATCTCCCATTTTAAGTCAAATAATATAGAGTACTCCATTATTTACTATTGTTGCTTTTTTTTTTCTTTTTTAGACAGAGTCTCACTGTACAGTTTAGGTAGGTCTTAAGTTTACTATGTAGCTCAGGCTAGCCTTGAACTCACAGGGATCCTCCTGTCTCAGCCTCTATAGAACTGGGATTATAGGCATGTGTCACCACCCTTGGTCAACCACTGTTAATGAGGTTATACAAAATTATTTAGAAAAATTTATCATGAGTGAAATAAAGTAGTGAAAATAATCATTTTCTTTTTATTGATAATTTTTCTGAAAAGTTTTGTCAAAAAGTATTAAGGTATAAGCAAATGCCCTGAAGTACAAAGAAAAGTGAATATGGATGTAAATAAAAAGGTTTCATGAAAAATATTTCATGAAAAATATTCATGAAAAATATTTCAGTTGTGGGAATGTCCAAACCTAAAGACACTCTCAAGAATATAGGTGGTAACAGTAAAACACAATATTAAAGAATTTGGGATTTATTGAAGACACATTAAGCTATAGGTCAGATTGTAAGAGAGATTCAAGAAATATGATAAATTAGAGGAATCCTGCTGGGGTTAGAAAGTTGAAAAAATCAGTGAACTCTCACATAGCACAGTTTAATAATTATGTTTTCTAGGAAAGACAAGACAAAGCTGTAGTAATCTCATAGCCACCATTATGCTATGGCAATCAACCTCAGAGCACTAAAGCTACTTATATTTTGAGAAGACAGACGTTATTACAATAATACAGACAGTGATACAAAAGAAAATTTATAAAGAAAAAGCTACAGAAAGAAAGCCATGATCTCAGTTGCTACAATATGCTATGTAAAACATGTTTCAAAACGTGAGAGTCCTATAAAGAAACAGAAAGTGCAAGTCACACATCAGAAAAAACAAAAACAAAAACAAGCAATAGAAATTGCCTGAGAAAGAGGCTAAATCTTGGATTTAATAGAAAAAGTTTAAATATCCATTAGTGATATGTTAAGAGAACTACATGGATACAGAATTAATGTAAAGTATGATGAGTGTCATATGAAATAGAATATACTAATAAAGAGAAAAAGTTTGTCAGAAATAAATATTCTGAAGTTCAGAATTGTCATATCTGAAATAAAATGCAGTGAGATGGACTCAGTTGTAAACTTGTACTGACAATGAGACAATGATAGTGAGAGCAGATCAAGTGATCATCCAGTTTAAGAGTTAAGAAATTATAAATCTTTTTTAAAAATTTCTCAGTAAAAGATGAGTCTTTTCTTAGACCATCTTGTGCTGCTATAAGAGAGCATCACAAAGGAGTCATTTACAATGAGGAGTATTCATTTGTACATAGTTCTGGAGGCTGGAATTTTATGACCGAGTAGCCAAATCTAGGGAGATCTGTCTTGCATCCTACTATGGTAGAGGGCTGCTGGGATGAGAAGAGAGAGGAAGCAATTCAGCATGCATCCTTGGGCCCTGTAAAATGGACAAAATAGCCTGAGGACATAAACTTCTTACAGAAATTCCCATTGCCCAACACATGTGTTGAAGGTTTTGTTTCTAAAACACGACGTTAATATCGTCTGAAGAGTAAGATTTTCATTCTACTGCAGACTCCGTTCTCTAGAGTGGCACTTGGCGTCATCAAGGACTGCAGCAGACTGATTAAGTTTTTGCTTTCCTTTGCTTGTCCTATGATCCACACGCTGATGTGTAGCATGAGTGAGTTAGGGTAATATCCAAAACAAGAATTGGTTTTCTTCCCACACTTTACTGTATCCTCACAAGATAAGTAGAATGTAAGTTAGAAAGTCACACCAGTATAAACTGTGTGTGAATGATGTGGTCTCGAGCTCTTTGCTTCTCTGTCAGATTCCTTTGCTGTTTTGAACCTTCATGACACAATGAATCTCAAACTAATACGAGTCTTTCCTGGAATTTGTAGAGCAGAAACACTTAAGAACATCAGGGTATGTTGGCCCACTTCACCACTGAACAAATTTTTCAAGTTAGAAACAAAAATAACAAAAGAAATTCAAAAGAATGAACTTTTCACTGGTATGCAGCTGATGTCAGTAAGTAAATGAATGTTAATATCTAAGCATTGACCCATTTTGAAAGTTTATATTTATATTTTATTTGGATGTTAGTAATTTTGTGCTTTCAGGCATTGCTTGGGCTTTGACATTTGTGATTAGAATCATGTTCCCTGTAATTAGTACTGTAATTCAAGGATTTTTATAATATTCTTTATTTTTATAGTGGGATTTTTATAATATTCTTTATTTAATGAAAATTTTAATGTATGAAGAAAAGAAAAAGTAGACCAACCTAGAATTTCACAGCCGGGAAAATTTCAAGCTAAATTATGGTAATAAAACACTGAAAGGTTAAAGTAAACTCCCCCAGAATATTAGAAAATGATGCAAATCCACCAGGGCAGAATAGTCCCTTCAAATTTGTGCTCAGTGATTTGACTACCAAATATCATTTGTGGGAAATAGATGCACCCTGAGTCCACAAAGCTAACTGAAATAAATTGGATGCATCAGGATAAACATCATATGACTCTCTTACATGAGAATCTCAAAATGGAATTAAACAGCAAAATAAAGTACAGACAACAGAAAACAAGGACCGAAACTTAGTGGAGTTAGGAGAGGAACATGGAGATAGGTAGAGATGCAAAGGAGGGTAGGAAGCAGAAGTAAACAGGATCAAGGTACAGCACGTATATGGACCATTTCCTCACAGTGAGTATAATTAATATACAGGATTCTACATCCTCACCCTTAAAACCAGTATCACATCCTTAATCCACATTCATGCACCCTAATCCTGGCACTTTTGAAACTCCCCACCTGTGATGGCAGGAGGCTTTCAGAAGGGACATCTAGATACAAACCATGACAAGGGGACTTGCTGGACACACATAAAGCCCTGGTTTTAACCTGGCAAACTGCCAAAGATAAACAAACAAACAAACAAATAAATAAAATTTAGTGGTAAGCAATGTCATGGACATTTTTCTCAAGATATTTTAGCAAATACTAAAGTTGTCGTAGGTACTTTTCTACATAATGTGGCCCCTGAAGATTTTCCGTGGAAAAAGATACAGAGGTAGAACGTGTGATGCTGATGGCCCTGCTCCGTGTGTACCAAAGGTGATGCCTTCCTGTGTCTTCGTTTTTAACAAAATGTTTTAAAAGTGAAAAAATTTCACAAGTTACAAAATTTTTCAAGATTTATAATATCTATAAAAATAAAATATTTTGTATAACGATATCATGTGTTTGAATTTAAAGTTAGTTATAAAAGTCAGAACACTTAAAATTGCACATTAAATGTTTTAAAACATAAAGTTAATTTATTACTGAAAATGATTAGATAAATTTGCTTTAGCCTAAGTGCACATTATTTATAATTCTCAGTACTGTAATGGTCCAGACCTTCAAATTCACTCATCTCTCACCCACTGATTCAAACTGAGCAATCTCCAAGTTTGCAATTTCTAGTTTTGGTTCTATATATTCGCATTACCTTGAATCTTTTATTGTGATGCACTATATTTAGATACACGTATATATACAAACACTTGCTTTTGTGTTAAGTTGCCCCCAGTGGGCCGCTGGGTTTTGCGGAGCATTGATTTGTACAGTAGGAACACACCCCTGCACCACGCAGCCTATGTGTGTAGGTGGCAATGCCATTTAGGTTTCTATATTTAAAGTATACGATGTTCACACCAGAAACAAGGATACTGATGATGTGTTTCTCTGTATGAATCAATGTAGGTCTGTATTCACAATTGGTCAGGTAATGAAATAAGTCCAGAATCTAACAACAGAAAAGACATAATATAACACTGCATGAAATGAATTAGCACTCAGAACTTGAGTGTGGAAACAAATTTTTCCAGTTAGAAAAAAAAATAACAAAAGAAATTCAAAGAATGAACTTTTCACTGGTATGCAGCTGATGTCAGTAAGTAAATGAATGTTAATATCTAAATATTGACCCATTTTGTAAGTTTATATTTGTATTTTATTTGGATGTTAGTAATTTTGTGCTTTCAGTAGAAAGCATCACAGACAAGCTGGATTAAACCATAGAAATGTATTTTTCACATTATTAGTGACTGAAAAGTCCAAGTTAAGTGTGTTTGCTGGTTCTTTTCCTGACAGAAGCTTCCTTCCTGACTTGCAAATGGCCATTTTCTCATTGTATTCTTATGTCATAAAGAAAGAGAACGTGGTGATTCTTCCTACTCTATTCAAGATGCTGACCTTATGTCTTCAATTAACCTCCATCACCTTGTACAGGCTCCATCTGCCAGTACAGTGATATCGTGTGTTGGGGCTTCAGCGCAAAATTTTTAGGAAGACTTTTCAATATATATCACTGAATATTTTAAGTTTACATTAGTATTTATATAAAATTTATTTAAAATGAATTTTGATAACTGACGTTATCCTGCAAGAAAATCAATTAATCTATTGTACTTTTGGGGTTTTTTCTTTTCTTTTTTTTTTCCTATCTTCTTCATGTGGCTTTCATTTGAGACACTGTGTTCATCTATGAAGATCATTTTTTGATACCAAAAATCTAGATACTATATATTATTTGGACCTGAAATATACAGTTGTTCTCAACATAATTGCATGTACTCAAATCTGATTTGGGTTTTATGGGATTTTTTTAAAGTCTTAATCTATGATGCAGTTCTAGAAAAATATAAAAGCAGTGTTTGATTTCATCAGAGTATGAAAAGGATTTTTGACACTATAATGCTGCATAACAAACTATACCAAAACTTCATGAGGTTACAGGAAGAAATACTTTCCTTTGCTCATGAATTTGTGCATTGGCTGATGAGCTCTAAAAATCTGAGCCAGGTTTGGCAGATCTATGCAGATTTAACTCATACATGTCCTGTGAGCTGAGAGCTTGCTGAGGACTGACAAGTAAGACAGTCCCTTGGTTCTTGTGATGTTGGAGCATAATTATCAATTTGATTAGCTTGAGACCTGCTTAGAGAGATAGAAATAGGACATTTCTAGCTGGCCCTGGCTGTGTTATGGAAGTTGACCTTACACACTGTTCCTGCTTCCTCATAGCTTCCTCCCTGGTACTGTTTGCTTACTCTGTTTTCTGCTCTCCATGTAAAATTCTCACTCTCTACCATCTCCCACCATGTTTCCAACTTGGAGCTGGATGAGCATGGACTGAATCCCTGTACTAAATGTATCTTCTGTTAAGCTATGGGTTTCCAGTACTATGTCTCAGAGACTGGAAAGCTAATACAAATATGTTAAAGGGAACAATTTATGCAAATTAAATTTGACAGTTTATTTGATCAAATATAGTTTTTTTTTTAATTAGGCATCAATAAGAAGGATAGATTTAAGAAGTCTTCCTAGAAGTGTGAGCAGTGTGTTTTTACAGACTCAATATGGGAACAAAATAGAGAAATCAATTTTTTGGCAAGACACAAAGCTTTTCCTACCTAGCGTGTTGTCAGAAGATGTTTACACTGTAAGGGCCTGATTTGATGAGCTAACTGCCTGCTATGCTTGGCTATTTGTGACTAAAACTTAGTTGTTTGATACAAAATCAAGCTTACAAATTATTTTTCAATTTGTTTGATTGCTAATTCCAATTATTTTATATAAAATTTTAAAATACAGCAAGGTTCTGCTAATTATTTAATTTGATATCTGAGGCCTATTTATCTGTCATCCATGCTTCCAGAGACAAACCAGTACTTGATCTCTTTCAATGGCAGAAATAAAGAAGGTATTTTTCAAGTTTCTGCTTATATTTTTCTTGTTGTGTGTCTTTGGTCAAAGTATGCTACAAGGTGGAATGGATTAGAGAGAGGGAAAAAAAATCTCATAAAACAAAGTAACACACGCAGTGGTGTTATTAAGGTGGCCAATACACTGCAGAAGCCACATTCTAAATCCTGAATTGTAGAACTTGATCTTTGGTAGGATAACTTGCCTTGAAGGAAATTAGATAAAGAAGCAATAATTTTCCTTAAATATCACATGAGGTTTGAGTGATTAGATGTAGGTATTTTTTCACTTTTCAACTGGAAAGACATAGCTTATGCATTAGTCTAGTATTCTTCAAAATTAAATAAGTTGGTTTTAACAGTTATACGTTTATAGAAAAGTGCAGGAGAAATAAGAATTCTTACCTATATCTTTCTTTCTGCTTTCACTTTGTCCTTTTATTAACATCTTCCATTTGTTGGGTGTGTGTAACACTCAAGGAACAAATAAACAAACATTCATTCACTAAAGTCAAACTTACATTAGGGTTTATTTTATTGATTAAAACAGTGATTTTTGCCAAATATATATCTTTTATCCACCATTAAAATATCATCCTGAATAATTCAACTGTCCTAAAAATTCCCTTTGCTCTACCTATACAATCCCTTCTTTTTCCACCCCAAGTTTAGGCAACCAGTTTCCATTATAATGTCAATACTGTTGCATTTCTCAGAATGTTATACATGTGTAACTACAGAGCATGTACTTTGCAGGCTTCTGCCTGTCTCTTACCAATATGCATTTAAAATTATTTCCTGTCATTCTATGGTTGGATGGTATATTCATTGGTGGATATTATTCTACATTATGGATGCATGAGGGTTTTGTGATTTATTCAACTACTGAAGGTTATCATAGTTGTTTATAGTTTTGGAAATTATGACTAAATCAGCCATAAGTATTTATGTGTATGTTTTTGACACAGAAGTTTTTAATTCATTTGTTGATACCTAGTAGTGCGATGGAAGAATTTTGTGATAAGGACAGTTAAAGTCTGTGAGAAAATGCTAATGTTTCTTTCAAAGACATTGTCCAATATTACCTTCCAACAAACAATTAATGAAAAATTTTTTGTTCCTAAAAAATGGCATAGTGAGTATTTTTGTTTTGGTCATTGAGATATATGCACAGTGACGTTACTGTTGTAACATTTAATTTAACTTTTTAAAATTGCATATGTTCAGTTAAGGCTGATTTTCTCCTTTTTAAGGGAGATGAAATAATTATAAAAGCTACTATTCAGTGAAGGTCCTAAGTCTGATTGACAAAATATTATTTCAGATAAAAAACATATATCTTTTTGTTTATATAGTGTATTCATCATAGTGCTTTCAAAATAGTCATTTTTTCAATATCTAAATTTTTAAATTATTCCAGATATATTTCCAGTGTTGTCCTATGTACTGAGGTAGGAAAGAAAAATAAAAGAACAAAACACTAGCCATGATTCTTTTAGCTACAGACCAATTTTCAACTGCACAGCTGCAAAAACTAAGAAAATTAATTTTCTCTGTAGGAGTTTACCTAAGTTATATGTTTTTTGAAAACAAAGTCATAAATTTGTTAAATTTCCTTTGTCTTACTAAACAACCAAGGAGATTGATCGTAATAAATCTAAATAGATCAATAAATGTTATCAATTCACAAGAATGGATTTTGTTTTTTATATACTTATGTGTAGCACATATCTAGATATTTAGAAAAATCAGCATTTATTTTTAATAAATCTAAGCATAATAGCATCACTATATCATTTTTAAAAACATTCTAATATAAGCAGTAGTGACAATTTAGAAAATTGACCAGGCTTTATAAAAAGAATTGCATGATAAATAATTGAAATTGGTATAATGAATTCAGTGGGATACCAAATAAAAACCGTTTATAAAGAGAATATAAGATACTATCTTCTTATTAATTCCAGGATTTTCTAGATTAAATCAAAACTTGTCAATTTTCTGAGAGACTTAATATGCTATATTTAAATCCAAATGAATAACATGTAAAATAAGTTGCACAAAATATGGAAAAACTTCAAGCCCTGTATTACATTTAATTTTCTAATCACAGATTACTAGAAAAGGTTCTTTATGCAATTCAAGAATAATATCGAATAAAATATCCTACATTAATTAGGCAAATACAGAATAAAATTATCAGAGTTTTCTATTTTATGTAGTGTGCCCCTAATTTATTACAGATCACATACTTTTTTAAGGTATAGGTATAAACACAACTGCAAAATACTTATTTGCTAGTTATTGTGAATAAAATGATAAGAATTATAGATAGTGCAAGAAAAATTTCTTTTTCAGAGTTTTGAAAATATTCAAGAATATAATTCTTTTTTCTTTGTTTTTTAAATTGTGAATTAATTTCTTGTGAAGATTGTTGAGATGAATATGAGGAGATTGTCACAGAATTTATTTATTCACTAAATTTTAAATAAAATGGACAGTCAAAATAATCATATCAAGTAGACATAAGAACTAATACAAAAGCACATGGTAACAGCAGTGAAATATACAAAATATTTAAAATTAAAATGTGAAAATTTTGAAATTTTATAGACATAACTTCACTGAAAGTTAGCAGTAGAAAATAGAGTAAGATATTTTTTGTTAAAAAAATCTATGCAGATTGTCTTCTATTTGTTTGTTTACAGTCAACAAACATATTAAATAGATACAGGAAGATTCATCACTTATTCATGTGAAAAGATACATCCATATTACTTTAGCCTAAGCTACAAATTTGTAAAATTAAAATAATAGGACCCTTAATTTATTACTAATTGGGTTTTTTGCTTACCTTTTTGTTAAAGAATTTCAAAAATATAAATATATTGATTCTGTATAAAGTCATTTGTTTTTAATTAACTAATCCAACAGAATATTTCCAATTCTGCAAGGTCTATGGTGCTTTTCTAGGATAGGTACTTGTCAAATTATGGCCTTGTGCCACATCAATCATCAAGCTTTTATTAATATAGTTATATAAACATACGGAAACCCATCTCTTTTGGTTTTCTGTAGCTACTTTCAAGCTTAATACCAGAACTAAGTAACTGTAACCCAGACCATATGTGGCTAATATAATATGAAAATTCACTGCCTGACCCTTTATAGAATGAATGTGAGGACTTATGGTCTGGAGGGTTTGATAATAAAAAATGTAATACCAAGTTTGATCCCTTCACAAGTTCTTTATTTAAATAAAATTCTATCAAGTAATGTCTTGATAGACATTAGGAGATGTCTCCTAGGACATGAGTGTAATAAAAGATATAGGTAGTGACAATATGAAAATATAAGTTAGCTGGAGATGATTTCCAAAAGGCCTCCAAGTGAAAATAATCTGATTTTATGTTAATTCATAGAACTTGAAGTTACTTACTGCTAAAATAATTCTCTTATAAATATGCATTTCCTTTTAAAGGAATGATTAGAGTCCACTATAAGTTTGAATCTGACATACAAAGTAATTGCAGGTGAGTTCTTACAAAATTTGCTTTTACACTTTTATCCAAAACATATCCCTTTTATTTTGGCTAAAATGTAATATTCATTATGTGATTCACAACATCTTATTCATTGGGCTGAGATGTACTACTCATTATGTAAAAGTATTAGCTTGATTTGTGTTTGGTTCTAGGGTCTTCTCTCAGTCTGTTACACATTTTTCTTGGTGAAGATGAAATAGTTTAATTTACATACAAATTTTTAACTGTAATTTATGTGTCACAGTTTCCCAAGGTACATCTTACAAATAATTTTCTCCAGACCACAGTAGATACTTTTTGAGAAATAAATAAATTTCATCCACTAGGTTTCTAAGATGAGGTCATTTACCATCACATAATTCTTGCTATCCTAATAAAATACTTTTGTCACTTGACATTGCAACAGTATTCAATAAGACAATCTATATATTTAAATAATCTCCATTATCCAATCTACAGATTCAATCCAATCAAATGTGCCCACATTCAAGTCTCCCTAACTCGTTATGGCAAGATGGGAGCATAAGGTTGCTGATGGAATCAAGGTGGCTAATAATCTGACTTTAATATAATAGATGTCTACTGATATGCAATTCAATGTAGTCACAAAGAATCTTCATATATGGAAGAGAAGGAGAAGAGAACCAGAGGCAGAGTGGAGTGAAGGAAGAAATACCCAGTGGACATTGCTTTCTCAATGACATAAGGAGACCGTGCACAAGGGAATGCTGACTGGTGCTCAATTAATTAATGGTCACCTTGAGTGGGAATGTCCGGCTGAATTGATTTAGTATGGTTCTGGGCATGGGAAACCCACTTAAAGAGGACTGTTGTAAGAACGGTACAAAAGGAAGACAGGGGAAGATTTCATGCTGATTTTCCTTGGAAGAGATCATTGCTGCTGATTTTCATTCTGGCTGTTTTTCCTTGGAACAGCTGTAGCTGTTCTCTTTGGCTTGAGATTCAGTCTTTGCCTTCACCGAGAATAGGAGGGACTCTGGTCCTCCTTTTGGCCCTGGGCATCATGTCCTGGTTCTCCCCATGGATTCTTCAGCATCCAGCACCGGCCTTTCCGTCTGCCAAAGCAGACTCTCTGGCCTCCTGTGCTGGCCCTTGGGCTTTCCAACGCAGACCCTCTAGTTTTGCTTCAGGATTCCTTGTCCTTGCCATGAGGAATTGCAAGACACATTGCCCTGGGCTCAAGGCTGTTGGCTGGATTAACACGGGACATTGCTGTGAGGTCCAGGCTCTCGGCTGAATTCTTTAGATCCCTAGTGCATGAACAGATCTCTAGGACTCTTCTACTTTTGACTCTGAGGACAAACACTGTAAACTACTTTTGTAAATTTCTCAACTGCATTAAAATCTGTTGTCTTGCAAACACTAATACACGAGCAATCTCAAAAACTTGTAAATGAGAAGAAAATGTATTCTCTCTTGAAACCAGGGAAAAGAAATGCATCCCTGCCAATGCCTTAATATAGCCCTATAAGTCTTTTCCATGAAGGAAAATCACTACTCCCAGTTATTTTCATTCAAAAGTGTATAGATACTCTTACCTGTTTCCTCTTTTATGTACTACATATCACTATTTAAACTTTTAGTAGAATTTTCATTAAAATTTTCTTAAATCTGTAGGAAAATGAGATTAAATGATATTAAACTTGTTACCTAATAACACTTTAAAATCCTTAATATGTATTCATAGAATTATGTTTCTACCTTTCTAACATTGTTATGCATAGAAAATTTCAATGATGTCTATGTCCATAGAGTTAATATGCAAGTATAATTTAGTTTCATATGTAAAGTATGATTGTATTATTTTATCAAATCACAATCTATAAACTTAAATTCTCTCTTTACTTTTATAAAATACTCAAATGAATTTTAGACAATTTTCCCTATATTTGAATAATACAA
Source organism: Hydrochoerus hydrochaeris (assembly GCA_004027455.1). NCBI lineage: Eukaryota > Metazoa > Chordata > Mammalia > Rodentia > Hydrochaeridae > Hydrochoerus > Hydrochoerus hydrochaeris. The sequence continues at coordinate 68,065 of PVLA01003397.1, forward strand.
ATATATTTTGATTTCCCACAAAACCATGAAAATGCTCAGTATGCTAAATTTTTAAGAAACTATCATTTCAACCCAGAGCACATGCACACTTGAAGTTTTTAATAACACCTGTAAATGATATAATTGAATGAAAATTGACACAAGTGCCAAGCAATATGATGTAGGGAGAGGCCAATAATTTACATGGATCACAACAAATTTAATCAGGAGTTTATTCAAATCAGAGTGCACTGTCAAGCTGGACAGAAATAGAATATCCATTAATGAATATCATATCTCAAAGGAAAGAGACTGAGGTCTTTTAAAAACTTGAGGATTTAAAAGAGATGCAAATGTAATTATTTCAAAAAAGTCTTTTTCTAGATCATTTGAATTCTTGTGAATCTTCCAGGATCACCATTGTCTGTTACATATTCATAATTGTTCTTTGACATGGCCATTTCCTCCTGCCTCTCAGAAAAATTTTTGCTTCAGATGAGTACATATATGCATTAATTGTAAGCGTAGATAGATCTGATATCATTGGGAAAAAAGAATGGATTTCCATCAAAGATTTATTTTGGCCAATGTTGCTGTATTATCTTATGTCCATTCATTGTGTGCTGGGTAAGTTAGCGGCCATGGAGAATTCCTGCGGCCAGATGCTTAAACTTTTCATTACCAATGGTTAATATTTTCTGCCTCAAGTCTGTGAAATCTAGCCACTGAAAAAGGAAGAAGTGTTCATTTTCATACTTGCCACAAGCTAAGCTTGGGTGTCCTTAGAAGTCCTTGCATTTGCCGATTATCAGAGCCTGGGAGTCTTATTCAGTTAAGCTGAGGAATGAAACATAATTTGGACAACATGCTCTAAATAGGGTAATAGAGTAAGTTCAGGTGTGTGTGTAGATTGAAATCACGAGTCCTAACTCAGATTTTATTACATGAAGTTAAAACACTTTTACACTGATTTTGAAATATTAAAGAGCTTACTTTAAAATTTTCTCCTTCTGGAAATTAGAACCCTAGGTACTTCAAAACAAAGAAACCAATATATGCACAAATAATTCCCACTTTCCATTTAGCATTAGAAAAATAATTTAGTTGCATCTATTTCTTTACCTTTTCTGAATTCTTTTGAGTGTCCCCATGGCAGTGTAAGGAAAAATACTTATGATATAATACTCAGCCATACTGGCAATATGGCAACAGTGCTAGAAGAAATTAAATGTGATTGAAATCCACAAACACATTTAAGGGACTCCAATAACTCCCTTTGCAGCCAGACTGAATTATAAATTATAAATATAAAATCATAATTATAAATTATAAACTCATGATCCTGTTGATTAAGGTAGTCAATAATTTACACTTTTTAGATGATAAGACTGCTGCATCCCTCTAGATGAATGAGTGTGTATAACTTTGTGTTGTGTATTTATTAACTTCAAAAAATCAGAAATAGAGAAACAGAATCATAAGGATAAATCTCTGATCCAGCCTGGATAGTCTGTGGTGTGAATGGTTTTAAGTATACACAAAGTAGAACCATCTGATTATCCTAATTCACAACTATGTATGGAACTTTTAAAATATTTTTGCAGAATAGGAAATATGATGCTAGTTAGTTGCTTTAGAATCTCTGGAAAAACTAGTAAAAGAAGTTATAAGTTTTAAACAGGCTTTAAAAATCTAGTCTTTGAAGTGTGAAGACAAATTAATAAAGAAAATGAAGAATTTAGAGATTCAAATGTCCAGCATGCTTCATTCAGACACACTTAAAGATTCTATAGATTTCTAAGTGTGTCCTCAAAGGGAGAATCTTCTCTCTTTTATTCATAGGGATAAGATTGAAGATGGCTCCCAAACAAGCCATCATAAGTAGACAAAATACAGCATGAATTTAATTCTCAGCCTCAGAGACCATCTGAAGAGAATGAGGAGAATGAATTCCTATAAATGAGGAAGGTGATGTTTGAGAGGATCTTGGGAGGCTGGGAATATTGAGTTTCCTAATCCTAATGAGAATATTTTTCCAGAACGAAACAGTTCCCCATCCACAGTGGTGAAGGAATCCCCACAGCAGCCCTCTGCAATGCCGACCTCTCCTGTGATACCTCAGAAAATTAATCCTACGTTGACCAAGCACAATAATGCTGTCACTTCCTTGGACCCATTCTCAGCATTCAGTTTTGCTTCTAGGTCTGAACTGAGAGTCAGATCATAGAAGATGCCTCAGGGGTGTAGTGTCACCCATGAGGAATTCTGTGCTTCTCCCAAAGAACTTCAGTTTTCTGATGCCTATATGTGGAGCCCTGATGAAGAGGCATGGGCCTGAACTCGAAGGATGTGGGAGAATGGTGACAAAACACACATCAGATCAGGCTGTTTGTCAATTTGGGCCTATTAAGTAGAAATTCTGAATTTCATGTTGCAGCCTGTGAAGCTTAAAATGGTGCTAGCAGCTAATTTGGCTGGTTAGGACACATGTGGATCACAAGATGGTCTGCTGTGAATGAGTCTGACACACCTGATTTTGCTTGCTTTAAGAGACTTAAGAGCTCAGGGAAATGGGAATACTGGAGTGGATTTGTCATGCTAAACCTAATCCTTCACAATGAGATGGTCCAGAGAATGTACCCAGAGCAAGCATTAAGAAATATGTTTGTGAGGGTGACACTGGCCTCCTGGAATAGCCCTGTTGTTATTCTTCCCTGTATGAATCACCGTGGGCATCATAGTGACTCAATCCAGAAACTTAAGGGTTATGGATTTAATTGGCCCCCAAATTGGCAGGACTCAAGTGATAGCACTCAACTGTCAGAGACAAGATGTACTTTCTCACCTAATGGTCAGCAGAAACAGAGCAATGTTCAGAATGGCCTGACATGTGTAGACCTATGACATTGATCAGCCACAGTGTTCTCAAAAGTAAAACAGACAGAAAACCTGTTAAGTTTTTACCAGATTTTATACAGTCAGAAAAAACTCAATCAAGTGGTGACTCCAATTGCAGCTCATTTTGAGACTTACTGAACACTTAAGGGCATTAATTAATGTCCTTTTCCCACATCCGCTTTTTTTTTTTATTAAACTCAAATTCTCATCTTTCATGTCAATTTTGGACTAATGACTATGGCCATTGCAGTAAACTTATCAGTTCAATTAATATCTTCACCTCCAAGAATTGGGTTTATTCCTCTATTACACAACTATGTCTTACTAATATTCACAAGCCATCTACCCACACTTTTGTACTTAAAAACCCTCAATAAAAGCCCCCTCCCCTATTGCAAACTAACAGACTATAATTAAAAAGAGAAAGAATGTGTCTGTAACTCATACCCCTTATACAATTTCTACCTTTATATGGGAAAATCTCAAGCTCTTCAAATATCCATTTCTCTGTTACACTTTCTGCTATTCATTTAGGACAATCTGTCCTCTGATATCTACTTTCACTTCCATTATAAAATCTTTGTTAAAAAAAAAAAAGATGCTTAACAAGTATGTCTTGTAAGTTTGGAACAAATGTGTCATCTTAGTTACACGAGAATAAGCACAGTTGATCCTTTCTTCCCTTTTTAAAAACACCTGCATTGGCTCTGGGGACCCTGTGTACTTCTGATTGTCTTGTGAATGGCCGCATCCTGTTTCCCCATTTACTTTGATGGTTTGACTTTGGCCTACATTTTGATATTAGATTAGTTAAAGCCTCTGCCTTTACAATCTTTGTAATAGTAGTTCATGACAAAGACAGATTTGATTTATTTCTTCTGCTTATTATTATAATTTTTTTTGAAACTGAGTTTTTACTAAGTTTCCCTAGCATGTCTGGAACACCTGGACTCAGAAGTAATTCTTAAATCTCAGCTTCCTGAGTATATGATACACACACACACACACACACACACACACACACCACTCTGCCTGGTTGAAGATAATATTCTTTATTTTTCTAAAAGAAGAAATTATCTAATGATGCTTTGAAAAAAATCACAGTAGTTTGCCAAGTAGTCATTCTATTATGTTCATAAATATTGGAGATCTTTGCTGATTTCATGCCAATAATTTATTTTCAAAGATTATTTTTACAAACAAGTGTGAGATGTGGGCAAGATACAGCACATTTCAATACATATATTATTATTTCATTATTTTAAGGCTTCATTTCCTGTTTGTAGATTTTTTTAAATGATCCAATTTAATGGGCATAAACATGAATCACATTCTGACAAAAATTCCTTTCCTCAAAGAATAATATGTTGAAGTCTTATGTATTTACTTTTATATATACACACACACATTCTTCAAAGTATGCTTTCACATAGTGTATATGCTCATTTTAAAAACAATATGTTGCTTTTTTTCTCTTGCTTTAAAAAAATCTCATTTATTATTAAGATAATTAGCAAATACATTTTTAGAAGATATATTTTTGTCAGAATTTTTCTCAGTGCCTGACTTGATTTTACTTTTAACAGTATGCCTTGAAGAGAAAGAGATTCAGATTTTGATTAAGTGAACTTTCCATTGTTGAGTATTAGATTTTATTCTATTTTTCTTAATAACTGATTTTATTTTAGTATAAAATTACCTGTCTTGGCTTATACATCAGTTTTGCAGTTTACTTCAAAGCTTTGAAAGAGGAAGGCTCTATTACTATATTTTTTGTGAGCGGAATATTGTCATCTTCTGAATTTACACATCTGGATATCCTGCATAAATTACTTCATGATACAAGGTCTCTGAGCTTGGTTAATTGATCTGAACTATCTATGAGTTTCAGAAAGTAGGTGCTTGATGGGTTATTGATGATCCCTTCGACGTGGTCACGGAGGTAATCCCCGCACATAGGCAAATCTATGGTCCAAGATTCCAGGACATACTAAAGCTGATCTCTGTAGCCTACTCCTCTCGCAACTTTCTTATCCTGGATAGTCTGCTATATACATGTTAATCATCTAAACCTCTCCCCAAATCCAATCTTCTCTGCAATTCAGTGAGATCACGGTGTATTGTTAAGTTTTCTGTGTTTTTGCTGTGGTTTGGAAGTATTTTTACAAGCTAAGCTAGGTCACTTGCAGAGTTACTTATTTTATTTCTTTCAATAATCACAGTTGTGCCCTACCCATTGTGCAATATCTTCTATAAATATTTTTACTTGAATGTTGGCACTTTTTAGCTGTATTTTGATGGTAAGTAATTTTGTAGTCATTTTCCCTTCACAAACAAGCTCTAAGTCTGTCACTACTGGAATGTCCATAAATGAATGTAGGGAAAAGTAAGAGAACAATAGCAAATGAAAAGAGAGTTAGGATGGGTTGTGTAAATGTATCCACTTCACAAAAGGACTGGAAATAGTATGTACTGCAAAGCACACTAAAAAAAAATTGGGGGTATTTCAGATAAACGAATTGTGTCTTTCTTATAATCAATCTTTTTCTTAGATCTTCCAAATGTACTTCTCCTAGATGAATAGGCTAATAAGGAATATGTAAATAAAATAATAATTTGGCATTGAAACATATATATAGTTCTATATGACAGCTATACTTTGATCAGATTGAATAAACATCTTTTTTCTTTTAGAGAGTTTAGACAATTATTCAAGACTTAGAGATGCAATTGGATAGATATATTCCAAATATCATAAAAATCATAGTTAATGAACACTCCCAAGTAATGGTAAGCTTTTAGAATATTTATCAGTTATGGAATCTTACTTTATTTTTAATTATGACCTAACTCTTCTTTTGTTGAGTTTCATCTGACAAAAAAGATATTTGAACTATTTGTATTATTATCCTATCAGGTATTGCTACTATTCCATGTGAAAGCAAATTAATTTAGGATTTCTTTGAATTAAAGCATATATAAATCTCTCTTTTATTCTCTTTGGTACTGTATTGCAAATATTTGTTTCATATGAATTAAAGTGTTGAACAAATATTGAAATGAGTACCTTCTATTTTGTATAAGAAGTATAATTTTAGCATTTTAAAAATTACACTTGATTAGTTACAGAGATTATCTGGCCATATATCCAAGCAATTCAATTATCATAGCCAAATTTATTTCTTAACTGAGAAGAACAATTTATAGGCTGACAGCAAGAATGTCTCTTTCTCTCCTTTATGCACACACACACACACAATCTTTCCACAGTTTATCAGCTATTATTTTTGTTTTAGTTTTTATTCTGTAGGTGAATTCCAAACACTAATAGAATTTTAATCTCCCAGGATTCTGTTCCTTGTTTTCGACCAAGTTTTAGTCTTAAAAGGTAAAATTAAACATACAGTGAATGTTTAAAGCAAATATATATATATATATATATATATATATATATATATATATATATATATATGTATATATATATATATGCCATTAATATCCCTCAAATATTTCCCCTTGCTTCTCAGTTCAGTCACCCATTTTTATGACATCTTCTGAACCATTTATGGGAGTCATCTTCTGTGTGTATAGTAGCTGTGTAATAACTTTCTGAGATTTGACAATAAATACAGTAAATGCTATTGTCCTGTGCCATCCAATGCAAAGACAGGTTGTAAACCATGTAGAGTAATTTGTTTCCTCCCATTCACTGAATCTCACAAACTGTGATCTCTGGCTCTTTCTCAGTCAAAATGAAAATATATTTAGAGCTTTTGAACTGATTCAGGGCAGCAAGGTAGCCACAACAGTGAGTAAAAATGTTTACAGAATTTATGAACATAAAAATATCTTTTGTGTAACTTAACAATGCTAGTCATTAAAAATGTTCTTTACAGATATAGGAAGTTAATAAATATCTTTTACAAAACTCTAATTTTATACATAGTATTGGTTACTGTAAATAAGTTGCTGTATTAGATAAACCAGAATTATGCAAATTTTGTTGTTATTTAAAAGTGAGTATATACACATCTATGTGCATTTGCAAGATTTAATCCACACAGCAAGTAAAATACTGGTTTAGGGTCAAAAAGCTGAAATTACTATAATATGTTTAATTTTCTGTAATTTTATAATTTTTGAAAACATTTCTCAGTTGTGCTAGATTACATGATTTGAACAATATTTAAAATCTGTCATGTCAACTAAAACAACTTCATCATCTTTAGTTACATTTAAATTTTTAGAATAATATTAAATTAAGATGATGAATACATTCACAAATATTTACTTGATTTCTAATTAATTTAAAAACTCTTAGGCTGTTCAATAAAACAACTCCAATACATGTACTTTTGATTATTAATTCTGTGTACTACAAAGGACCTATGTCATTGGGTCCTGTTTATGAATACATTCAATTTTTCCAAATGGAAATAAAATGTGTGTGGCAAGTGGTAAAATGATGTGACTTAAAAATATTTTTCCAAAGTAGTGTTGATTATATCCATCTCATTGGCTATCTCTTGTTTCTTAGTTACATACATTTTGATTTTCCCTGGGAATGCAAAATGTTACATTATACAGTAATTGTTATGTTTAATAAGTACTAAATATTCTAACGCAGATATTTGTGTGTCAAATGTAGGAAATAAGTTTTTGTTTTGAGGGAAAAAGAATGAAGCCTTTTATCATTGAATAACATCCTTGCAAGAAAATGAAAAAATGTCTCCAGAATGATAGATAAAATGTGAGAGTCTATAGCCAATTGTAACAAACATGAGGGAATATTTTATTTGTTTGATTTGCAATTTTAATGTAAAAGGAAGAGTAAAATGTTAAAATATTGTTGGAGTTTATGTACTTTAAAAAGATTAGTTTATAATTTATTTTTTCTGTTTCAGTTTACTTATTTTTATTTCATTAGTACGTGTTTACAGTACAAGAGGTTACACTGACCTTGGGAGCAGCTGCATACACACCGGCCTCTGCAGTTGAGTCTCCTTCCCCTTTCTTCCCTCTTCCCTTCCCTCTTTCCTAAGTCCTCTTTCCTCATTTTCATTCTTCTTGCTATTATTATTCATAGCTGATGTTTATGACATATACTATTTACACTCATTGAGGTTATTAGTTCTCTGTACATTTCTCAAATGTTGGATTAAATCAAATACAGTATCTGTTCTTATCAGTTTAATGAATTTGGCAAAATGCCCATGTACATATAATTCATAACCTACTTTAATCTCAAGGAAAACATTAATGGATTTATTCATAAATAATTTTACTATTCCTCCAAAGAACATTTCTTTTTCTTGTCATTTTGATAATGTTGGTTACTGTAATAAATTAATCATTATTATGTAGTGGTATCACACAGCAGGTGGTTTCTTCTTTTCTTGGAGGTTTGCTTGGAAGCTCTGTCATAAGCTCCAGGCTGAATGTGTGACTGTGACAAATAAGAATGTTATTTGAGCAAGAGGGAACACGCCAGACATATTGAGACTTTGAAAGATAGGTTCTTGAGATACAGGGTTCATTTCGAGTTAAGATTGCTAGATTTCATTTGATTCTAGGAAGAGATGACCTCTAGTATGAAGATGTACAGTGGAACAGAATAGAACTAATTACATGGAGGGAGGATTAATGTATTATTGAGGAATATGTATTTAATTTTAAAATGTAATTGAATCATTTCTAATGTTCTAATTTTTGATGACATTAACTAGGAGTTTAGTAATTCAAAGAATGATCAAGGTAATAGAAATGATCACAGGTTTTCAGTAAAACTCTATGAATTAATTCAGATGATGCTTTGACAATTAGATGGGCAGGGATTTCTCATGCAGTTAGGGTGAGACTTTTCAGGGGTAAGATTGTGAGGCAATTACCCAGAAAGACCAGAGGAAAAGATATTCCTTAAGGGAAGGAAATCCAAGCGATTAAGAAAAATCCCAAAGCTTTGAAATAAGCAAACAAAATCTAAAGAAATACATTCAGCAAGGAGGTAAGTAAATAGCTCCCATTTATCAGTTGTTTATTAATTAGCTTTTGTTGATGTATTTTATTTTTTTCTACACATATTAAAGAATAAATAGAGATCCAGGAATGGATGCATAAACCTAGATTCCCAGTACTCTAAAAGGCTGATGCAAGACAATAACAAGTTATAGTACAGCCTAGCCAATTGAGCTACTTAAAAAGTCTGAAAATTAAAAAATAAAAATAACTAAAAGGGGTTGGGCTTTTAGATGAATGCTAAGGCCTTGAGTTCTATCTTAAGTATCAAATATATATATATAATAAAATATTTAAACTTATATAAGGTGATTCTTATCATACTGGGAACCATCATAAGTCTATTATAAGATTATTTAATTTTCCATGAGGAAATAGCTATGTTTGTTCTTGCTATTTACTATTTGATTAGAACTCTCTATCAAATTTCATGATCTTGTAGAAAACTTCTGTATGGTGATCAGAAAGGAGCAGTCATATTATTGTATAGTTTTGCAACCCAGGAAAATTATTCCAACAGTTTTGACTATATATATATATATATATATATATATATATATATATATGAATCTATATGTTCTGATGTGTTTTTTAAAATGATGTTTTCTTTACATATTACATCTATATCTCTATCTATCTATCTATCTATCTATCTATCTATCTATCTATCTCACCCATTTAAAATGTACAGTGAAATATTTTTGCCCATTCATAGATTTCTGTGAATGTTGAAAACCATTTTGGAATAAATTCCTCAATATTTTCTCAAAGAAAAACTCATACCAGTTAGTTAGTCATAACGCTAACCACAACTTCGTGCTCTCTTTCTCCCCAGGCTCTGGAACTTATTAGTCTTTCAACCTTGCAGATTTTCTAATTCAATGTATTTCACATCTACAAAATCTCATAATAGGTAAGCTTTACTCCCTGACTTCTTTACCTTAGGATAATATATTCAAGATTCATCCATGTCATAGCTTATAACAGTCGATTTTACTTGACTATTTTTATCTGAGTACTAGTATGCTAAGTCTAGTATTAATTACCAAATTGAATACATGCTATTTATGGGTTCACTTTGTGACACTGGAGTGATTTTATTTCATGATATTTATGGGTTTACTGTATAATATTAGAGTGATTTTATTTCTTCCAAGTTTAGTTTTTTTGGTCAATTTGTCTGTGTTTTATGGAATATAAACAGGTGCATAATATACTATAGAGAAATTAGACAAAAATTGACACTAAGTTAAAAGCAACATATATATATATATATATATATATATATATATATATATATATATATCTCACGGTAAAACATAAATATATGCAGTATTACAGAAACTTCTGTTTGTTTTAAGGAAATGACATTTTAAGAATTTATTTCATAGCTAAATAGTTAACAATAAGAAATAATTGATGCAATTTTATATCACCTTGTGAAACAAAAAAAGAAATATCAAGTTCAGCGTTTAGATGAACTTTTATTTCTGCTCATCTTGTTCATTAGAAACATCTAAAAAGCGTTTGACATTATTTGTATTTTTGCAGCTGTTTTCATTAATTCATTCCCATGCTGTGAAATTTGTTGATTTTGCCATGACCAGTCCATGAAATCAGTTGTCTAACTACTTGGTATACTGGCTTCATACCAAAAAACTGTAATTTAAATATGTTCTGTGAACTGAGAAGCATACTTTGTACATAAATCTTATTTTAATTTTAAGAAAACTAGAAATAGTAACAAGAATCTTATAATTCTATATAAAAGTGGCTTGACATATTTTGTTTGAGCATGAATTTTGAATTTCAGAAAATTTCTCTTTAATTGTTTTTTTAATCTTGTTTTACTAGTGATAAAGTATGAGTATTACTGCATTGGAATTTCAACACCATGTACTCTTTCATGATTGTTTATCATCTCTTGTGTGAAATATACATGTGTGTATATATTCACATTTTATTATACAACTCATGTAGTGTCTTTACCATTAACATCATTCCTCTAAAAATAATACAAATGAAAGCAAATACATGGGACTTATTATTAACCTGTAATCTGGATTAATAGTATGTTACTATTTATTTCACTTAGTTATTATTCAAAACTCTCAAAGAATTTTTATTTTTGCATTTATACAACTAGATACCCAAATAGATTCAATCTGATTTGAATTATTTTCCTAAGTATCTTCAGATTTGTGTGGAATCAAATGAATAATTATTTCATATTTTCAAATTTGCCTTGAGTAAAATGCTGTATAGTAATTCAAATTCTTGTCATGAAACTTCCTAATAAAACCTGTTTACAAATTACAAATTACAAACTATTATATGACTCAAAGATTTCAAAATTATTGAAGAGTTATTTATTAGAGGTATCTTTTTGTATTGCTCAAGTTCAATGTATTACTGAAAAGACAAAGTGATGGTTGAGCTTTCTAAATAAGTGCTTATTAAAGTTATGAGGAAATATATCAGGCTGAAATATACTATTTTTATTCCTAAACATGATGAGTGGTCTAGAAAATATTATTAAATATAACGAGATTTTTTTAATTTGTTTATGATACTATATTTCAATGTTGTTATTTTAGTAAGTGAAGAGTCTTCCTTTCCTGGGAAATGAAATAATTGTTTAAATGAAACAACACTATCATGTTTGACAATTTAAAGCTCTCCAACAGTAATCATAAATACCAACAAGAACCATTTTGTAATAAAGGTTCACAGAGGCACTAAAATTCAAAATAAGATAAAAGAAATATGAACAAAAGATATGTTTAATCTATTAAATATTTGGCAGCTCAGCCATTTTGAAATAATCTCTTTTTCTTCCAGCCTTTCATTTAATTTACACCCAGTTTAGCAAAGAAATATAACTCTTGTAAGGATCTTTTCCTCATTTGTCTGAGGTATATCACAATAATTCATGCTGTTAAATTGCTTCAAATGACAGTAGCCTCATGACACAAAATTTCCACATATTTGTACATAAATAAATATGTGTTTATATGTGTAGGCATATATTTATATATGTACATGTCCATATACGTGTATAAACATAAGTGTATATGTGCGTACACGTGCATTACATATGTGCATGTATATGTGTGTGCACATATATGTATATGAATATGCATACATAAATATAAAGCATGCATATCCTCACATGTATATGTGTATGCATGCATGTATACACACATATATATGTATATGTATATATGTATATGGGTACATATGTATTACAGTTAACATTGCATGTACATATATTAATGTACTTGGGTTTTATTGTTTGCTGATCCTATATGCTCAAATTTTCTTTGACACTGATATGTATTTGTAATCGCCAAATCAACTGTTAGGATGCTTTAGAGGTTATTTATTGTCAGACATGAGCTTTATGGTGAAAAATGTCAGCTGCTTTTTCTACAAGTGCATTCATAGCGCAGGTGGAGCAAGGCAATGCTTAGCTTTTGTTTTAAATCTCCAGTTGCAAATGGATGTCTTTTTTGTGGTTTATTTATTTGTGGTCTTTATGTTTTTTTAATGAATCTTGCTGGTAGTGTTTTCACTGTAAAAGGCTCACTGAACATTGTTCTAAAATGATATCTAATGATCCTAAGCATAAGAAGGCAGCTATGTGAGTTGCTATGAAAATGTATGTGTTAGAAATGCTTTCCAAGGGTATGAATTTTAGGATGTTTGCTTGAGTTCATTGTTTATGAGAAAACACTATATATTAGTGAGGTACTATTAAGCAAAAGAACACATAAAATATGGTTATGTATTGATTAGTTAACAAAAACACATGTTCATAAGCCCTTATTGTCTCAGTAGATGTTTGGGATTTATAAATTCGGTACTTAAAGCAAAGGTACAGAACATGAGTCATATATATATGTATATATATATGGATTGCACATATATACACTTATACAAATTTTTATAGATACATATATAATTATGTGTTTATTTATAATTTGTATATTTATTTGCTAAGTGTAAAACTTTAAAATATAATATTTCACTCAAATTGAATGAATTTACAGTAAAAACTGATGTGACTTAAAAACATTTTCTAAGGTGGCCATTTTAGAGTTGAAGAAAATGAGGTGAGATACAGTAAGTAACTCAATTAAATTTATTAAAGAAATCAACTGTAAAACAAGAATTTAGACCTTAATAATCAGATGTTAAAATTCACATTGCAATTTTCCTAGTAAATAAAATATTGTTATATTTATTATGCTAAAATATAAAAAAGACAAAATTTACTATTTAATCATTTCAATTGTACAATTCAGTAGAATTAAGTATGTTGTTATTATTGATAGGTTATCACCAGTCTTTATCACAACAATTTTTTCATTAAAAAATATACTGTTGTGCTCACTTCAGCAGCACATATACTAAAAATACACTATTTTTCAGATATCTGAAATCCATTACAAATGATACCAATTGCCTAATATTCAATTAAAAAAATGTCTATATTGAATTATATAAAATCTATATGATCCCCCAATGGGACACGTTTCCAATCACAAAAATCGTGCCCAAAGAAGGGAAAAAGAAACCTAAATTGTTCATGTATTTTCATAAGTGATCTTTTCCCCATATCAGCAATAATCTTTTATAAAGCTAAGGAAATAACCTGTTATTCAATTTTATTGGCTCTCAAAACTAACATTTCATAAAAAAGAACATGCCTACGAGAAATTAGAAGGCTAAGAACTGGAACATTTGAAAGCACATATAGTACTATCCAATGATCACAGCACTGTACAATATTAAATGTAGTATTTTGTAAAAGTCCTTTCAGTGTTTATTTGTATTACTACAGTTTAATCAAAATGCCTGAAAAGATACAGATACATTTACAGGAGAGCTAAAACTTATTCTTTAGCCTTACTCACAGCATAATATTTTTTTTCCATGAAAACTCAGTTTATATCGTAGTGGGTATCTTTAGATTCTAAACTAATCACACCTATGTTTATTGAGAAATAAATTATTAAAAATTTTTCTTAACAAGTTTATAAAAAAAGTTTGAGGAGAAGGAAACCAGTGTATTTGTCAAGCAAAGAATTTTTGTGCACTTTAAACGGTTTCTGCTGATCTAATTCTTCCCCTGAAAATTAGAAAAAGGCTCATGAAATTTGATCTTATGTGAAAAAATTATTATTTTTGATTATATTCTCTCATATTTAATTGATTGATATCTCCCTTAAAACAACTTAATTGGAAAAATGAAACACTGAAAAAATAATTTCTTTAGAATTATAATCATATTATAAGTCTATTAGCTTGAAAACTATACCATTGAATGTATATCTTGTATAGGTGTAAGAAACAAAACTTAAAACAACAAAGGATGAGAGTATTAGCTCAATGTTAGAATGCTTGTAGCAGGCAGAAGGCCTGGAGTTTATCTCTAGTTGTACAAAAGATAATGATAAAATTAAATAGCATTTTATTCATGGCAATGAATGTGCCGCTCCTGTTTTCAAGGATGATTGAAAAAACACAAACCAAATATAAGCTGGAGAAAACATGTCTTACCAATATCACACATACCATTTGTGTAAATTCATTTGTTAAATTTCCTTACAGTTTCACAAATTTCTCCAAAACTCACAATTTTAACAATAATTTGATCATTTAGCAAATGTTACTTTACTCTCAGATTTTGAATAGTCTTTTTGTACCTACTTAACTCAGTTTATGTTACCTTAATTAATTATCCTCCAACCACAAGCATATTTCATGGTACCAGTTCCATTAATGAATTTCTAGAAGTACTGAGCCTAAAATAAATTGGCTTAAGACCTGCACAGACAAACATGAAGCTAAACATTTACTGGATCAAGAGAAACCTCAGTGCATTCAGGACATATAAAGAATGTGAAGGTGAATTTTATGACATCCTGTGCTATGTACCTTAGAAAGTTTAAAAATGGGCTGGGGATTTAGCTCAATGATGTAAGCGCCTGCCTGGCAAGCGCAAGGTCATGAGTTCAATCCCCGGTACCAAAAAAAAAAAAAAAAAAAAGAGGCCGGGGATTTAGCTCAGCGGCCTAAGTGCCTGCCTGGCAAACACTAGGTCATGAGTTTGATCTTAGTACCAAAAAGAAAAAAAACAGAAAGAAAGTTTAAAAAGAAAATGACAGTATTGAGTCACAAAAGCCAAGTAATAATGTATGTCAGTTGTCAAACTTTACATAATATTTGAGCACTGATATTGCTAATTTTCCATTTTCATAGAGAATTCTACAAATTTTAGATTAAAATATACATAACAGAAAATAGTTTAACATAAAATGTAAATTTTTGGCAAAAATGAACTGTGGCAATTTAAATGAAGAACACTATAGTATTAATTTTACATTTTCTTCAGTACTCATGCACAATTTTTTTGTAATGGAACCTGTGCAAAATTAAGGTAAGAAAAACCTATACTTTTATCAAATTTAATTTTGCTCATTATGTGGAACCAGTAAGATAAGATTTTAAGCAGCAGGACTCCTACATTGACCGGATCTTTTAAATAATTTTTTCTGTTCATTAATCTATCTAACAACACTGATTTTATTACTCTAGGTGCAGTATTTTTGGTCTCTAAGTTGGAAAATTTGTAAATATTTTATCCTATTTTTAAGCATCTACAAAAGCTTTGAGAAAAATAAAATACAGTCTTAGCAAGAAATTACACATTTATTCAGTAAGGAAGATTTATGCTTCCTATTTTTATATTCCCAGAGCAAAAGTGGTCTGGTGGATCAATAATGTCAGCATTAATTTATACATCTTTCCAGAATTGTCACACTAAGTAAATGAATGCTGTCTAAGAATTTATTGAATACTGAATGTCTTGATTTGTGAAAAATTAATCCATGTGGTCTGTTGTCTTTGAAATATTGCACCTCATGATCTAATGCTACAAATACCATCTATATGGATAATATTATTTCAATATATATCTTTTAAAATCTAGCTGTTTGAACCCATGTATGCATGCTTGTGTACGCTCACATACATGAACAGTTATTATACACATTTTAGCTGTTGTACTTTTCTAAATGACATCTGAGTAGGCAGTCATTGTAAAGGAATACTTATTTCTAAAGTTAAGCATTTTATTTCCTTTGTGAAACATATCAAATATTAGACACATTCATATGCACTTCAAATTACCTGCGTATTGGTGGAATACATTTGATGATAGGTAACAGAGAATAGAAATTAAGATTTCCAATCTCTGAGTTTAAATTCTTGAATTAGAAGTATTACTGTGTTCTAATCAAATTCTGAATTTGAGAAAGCACATGCAAGTCCCCAAAATAAGGTTACTTTAGAGTACAGGGGTGTATCAGCTAATCTCTCACGTTTTACCATGAAGGACAGATATCAAATCTCTTCTACAGCATTTATCTAAACCCACAAGACAAAAGACAATATTTTGAATAACAAAGATTAAAATAACCCATAAAATTTGAAATCCAAATATCCAATTAACCTTGTGTCCTATTTAATAACAGGGAGCTGGGAAGTCGTTGTTGAAAACTACAAACGTCAGTAAGACAAGTGAAATGTAGCAGATGAAATAAGCGATGTAGCAACAAGGAACTGTCTCTAACTTATGATCAAAACAGGGCAGATGTACTCGCAATGCAATACAAATTGTAATACAGTTGAGACAGAGGGCGTATGTCAGACAGATCATTTCAAGTAAATTGACAGATAAAACGGAGTATTTATTCTTAAAGCGTGACATGTAAAGTCACCATAAAAATGAACGTCTGAAGAGAGGCCGAAAGTCTGTAATTAAAAATACAATTTGCAGGCTTAATTTAATAAAAATTGGTTCTAGTTGTCAGAACCATGAGGAAAGATCTGCACTATGATCATTTTCTATACTTTCAAGATTTGCTGACAGTCTGGCATCCCGCGGCTGGTAGATTATCTGCCGATCTCCGCCTCTGCAGGCATTCTCCCTCTCTTTCATTTAGTTTTCCCCCTGTGCATTTTTATTTTTGTGAGAACAAAGCTCCCCTTTTTATGACACCATTCAAATGGAGTTTAACTTAACCACCTCTGCAAAAGTGTTTTGTCTTGTTTTGTTTTCAAATAAGACCAAATTCTGAGATAGCAAGTTCTGATACACGTATGCAGATACAAGCTCTGTCCCCTTACGAGAGGCAGATGTATATGCAGCAGTATAGTAAGAAAAGGGACAAGTACACTTCAATTATTTTTGAATTTTACAATGAAGATGTCATCTTACCAGCTATTGAATCTACAACTTAGGTCTCATAAAAAACGAAGAAACTTTAAATTTGTCCTTTAAAATAGGCAAAGTATTTTTGACAATTTTTGAAATGATGTAATAGAATCATATCGAATATTCGACAAATAGAAGAAGAATTTGTGGATTGAAATTTCTGTAATTGCTCCAGCACATCAAATCTCATGACAAAACTTTCAAGTTTATAGTAATTTAAATCAATTACCCATGCAAATTGTGAGATATGCAACATTCCGGTCTTTTAAAGAAGCACCGTACATATGTAGAAAACAATAAAGTCACTGTTTTTTAAAAAAATATGGGCAATGAAAATGTCAATAATGTTTTAATCAATTTTAATGTTTTGTATAAAATATTAGAGATTATTAAAACTTTTAACTCGGAAACAATTTTAGTAGGCCACATGTTGACATGTTGACATCGGATGAATGACGTGTTTTTCCTGTTCGCTACGGCTCCTGATGGCATGGGAAATGGAGACAGGATATGAATCAAATGTGTAGATTCAATTCTAGCCCAAAGCATGATACTTGAAGTGACTGTTTTGTTCCATAATGTGGGAAGAGTTAAAAACAGAAGTAATATAATATAATAAATATAATATAATGTAATATAATATAGTTTGTTAACTGTTTCTACATGTGTATGTTTGTGTGTTAAATGCTGAAATAAAAGAGAACAAAATGTAAAAATAAAAAGGAAAACTTGAACAAAACAAAAAGATGCTGATAGATTTAGCATATATGTGAGAATGGAAAAAAAAATTACATGGTTCAGAGAGCCGGGGAAAGGATAGGTCAGGCTCTAAGACCAAGTACAACAAAAGCTAAAAAGAAGGAAGATCTACCCACAAAAGGCTGATTTTTATAAAACACCTAAGGAAAGGTACGAAAGGATAAAGGAAAAGGCTTGTGATGAGCTGAAAGGTAGATGATTTAAAAAAGTAAATCGAAGAGAAAGACAAGGGAATTTAGTTTAGGTAAGAAGGGTTGTTTTGGCTTTTTCTTAAATTGCAGTTTGATTTTTTTTCGCTAAAGTTGTTTTATTAAAATCTATCATAGAAATAACTTTTTCCCTCAAAACTACATATTCAGAAACCTATTATCTTTAACTACCTAAGTAAAAATATATAAAACAAAATATTATAAGTATGATAAACTAAAATTTAAACATTTAACTTGTAAGCTAAAATCTGTGTGTTATTTGTGTGAAATTTGTCTGTTTGCAACACCTAAAATTATATAATAGTCATAAATATATTTTAACAATTCATTTTTAAAATCTAAATATATAATCTCTTATTTGCTAATACTTATGCATTATCACGTAAATGTTATTTACAGCTTTGTTTAACTAGCCTTTACTACTCTTGATAGAAGAAGGATAATAACAAATATATTATCCTCAAAATACAAGTTTTTTGAATTAAGGTTCCCAGACAATCATAATGATGATGGTATTTATTATAGCTCCAACTGGATATTAATGAATTTCCCATTAAATTCCAGTGAATTAATTCATTAATATATATTCATACCATTCAATAGCATGCAGCAATAAACAAATACATTTCAAGTAGATGCAATGATAGAGATAACTCTCGCAAAAGTAAATACTAAGCAAAAGAATGTAAAAAGTGAGATAAAATACATTTATTTAATTTCACTTACTTGAAACTCGAAAAAAGATAAAAGTTAAAATACAGCAGAAATCAGATCATAATCTTCCCTTGTGAGAGCACTGTTAAAAGAAATTGCATGGTAATTTTAAGAGAGATGCCAATGTTTTTCTTATCAAATGGGTGCTGGTTACACAAGTTTATTGAGTTTGTGAAGATTCAGTAAGGTGCTGAATTAGTATTTGTGAAATTCTGTACCTTCAGCACTCAACAAAAAGTATGAGAGAACAAAAATGATTCTACAGAATATGGAAAGCCTGTTGGTGACTTCCTGCAGTGAATGGTTCCTGCCCAGACAACTTTCATAATGCCATGTATGTTATATATGACACATAGATTTAAAATGGAAATGCAGAAGTTTTAGTCAAACCAATCACTACCCAACTTCACAAAACATATCAAAATCAGAAAACACACAAAATCTTCTAACCTCATGGCAATGATTGACTGAACTGATTTCACAGGGTGCCTGGCTTCCAATGGAGAAGTTTAAACTCCTCAGGAAAAGTTTTAATTAGATTTGCCTGCTTATAACAATCACAGCACTCCCCAGTTTCTTAACATCATTCCCAGGATAAGACAATTTATACAGTTATATTGCACCTGCTTTTGTAAAACTATGCAACATTTAAATGTAGTTTATTTCAATCATATGGCTTCAATTTTGTTTTGCTGAGGGATTATTATATTCAGGTTCAGATCTTTTTGTCTTCTTGTAATAATTTTCCTAAAGAATTTTATTTGCATTGGAATTGATATTTTCCATTTATAACTTAATCAATTTAAAATTCATTCTACCTATTGCATATGCAAAGTCATGCATATGCATCCAAGAACACAGAAGTATGCGCTACAAACACATGTTCATACACCTATGCATTTTAAGGTATATTCATTCTAATTAGACTTTCACTTCATTAGCTCCCGTGTTGATGCTTCTTTTTTTGTCATTACTATCAAGTAAAGAGTTCTCTGTTAAGTGTTTTCTGCAGGTGAATTCATCTTGTTATAGATTTTTATTTTTATTTATTTATTTTGGTACTAAGGATCGAACTCAGGATCTCGCATTTATGAAGCAGGCACTTAGGCTGCTAAACTCCCAGCTCCTTGACACAGATTTTGAATACTTAAAATACTATTAGAAACTTATATTTAACTTATAAAAATAAATATATGTGAAAAATAATATGCTAACTAAATTTATGGATTTTGGTTTCTCCTCTTAAAATTCTAATAGCTTTTGCTGTTAAAGATGAGATGTTTAATACACTGCATCTTTTCCTTTCTAAGTAACATGCACGTTACAAAGCTAATGAGATTCAATTTCCTTTTATTACTTAGAAGTCACAGATTTACAGGAAGTAGAGGGGAATACCCATTTTTGAATTAGGCATACATGTGTCTAAGTGGACGTCCAGTATTTTCAGTCAAATGTTTCCTCAAGCCTGGAGCATATTATTTCTTCAAATACTGTGCTGTGCTGTATTTGTTTCTAATTCCTTTTTGTAATTTATTTTATTTTAAATATAAATCATCACATTGTGTTTCACGGTTATCATAAAATATAATACTTTATGAGACTTTTTTATGTGAAGAAACAACAACAGAAAAATACACATTCAGGCTTTCTTGTGATTTTTAAAGAAAATGTAGTTCTTCATAGAGCAATCACATAGAAAATAAAAATAAGTTATTTTTCTTGCCAATTAGTTTTGGTTTTTATTCACTGAAGTGGTGACATAGCCATTCAATCAACAGCACAAATGCTTCAATCAACAGCACAAATGCTAAACAGAACATATTCAGAGGTGAAAACCAAGCAGTGTGGTTTAATATGCTCTGGTTCTCCAGCGTATGCTGTGCTTTGCTTGTGACTATGAATGATGCTTTTGCAGTTTATCAGTCTGTGAGCCAATCTTTACTACAAACTATTCCACACGTACTATGGATTATCAGGACAAGGTATTCAAATAATTCAGTTAATACAAACATAATTATGAATGTACCTCAGTAACGAACTAATCCACAGCTTTGGCTAAGACAAGTGTGATAAATATACAACAGAATAATGTAAATTTAAGATAAATGAACAAATTACTGAGTGAAAATATAAAATAAACTTTAACATAAATTTGTTAATATTTTGTTATTTTCAAAGAATAAAAATATAATAATGAAAATTATATTCATGTCTATGGACATTAATCTTTAAAAAATTTTATCACTCTTGGAAAAGTATACTTTTTTAATATTTCAAACTTAATAAGTAAGTTAAAACTATTTTCTTGGTTTCCATATTTTCAACATGATCAAGTTTTGCCAAATGTAGCATTCTCTCATATTTGTGTGCTTTCCTAACACAAATAAGTGATGCAAATCTGTGAGTATCTCATTGGCTCCTAAAAGCCTCCATTAGAATCCTCACATACCTCTCACTGCCATATTTTCAAAAACAAATGTCAAATAGAAGCATATCAGAATCTGTGTAAGATTCTACAATAGCAAAGTTCAGACTATGTAATTTACACACAAAATAGATTTATTATTTGCATTTATGGATGCTAGAAAATGTTTTCAGGAAAAAAGGGAGAGAGGAGGAGACAGTGAGGGAGTGAAGAACAGAGAAGGAGAATCAGAACAAGAGGGATGCCAAGGAGAAACAGAAAGAAGAGGAGAGGGGAGGGGAGGAGAGGGGAGGAGAGGGGAGGGGGGGAGGGGAGAGGGGAGAAAGGAGAAGAGAAGAGAAAGAAGAGGAGAGAGAGAGAGAGAGACAGAGAGACAAAGGAAGAGATGGACAAAATCTAGAGAGCAAGAATTATACTTTTACAACACATCCACTCTCACAATGTCAACCCTCCTCCCTAGTATTGATGTAACTGGTTCTTAAAAGTCCTACCTGTCTCAAAACCGTTGCTGGAGATTAAGTTGTATTACCTGGACTCTGAGAGACACATTCAAGCCATATCCAAATTTTGAAATTTGAGTGAGTTAATGAAGTACGTTTCTAACAATGGTTCTAAAGGAAGATATTTAAAATACGGGGGGAGGGGAACTGCATTAATAATTTCCACAATTTGTCGAACTTTACTCTGTATACTGTTTCACTACACTTTAACTCTTCTTCGCCCAACGTCCTTTTAATTCTGTTCCCTTTTATGTTCTAGTTTTGTTAACTGGGAGGAAGTGTCCAGGTTTGGCTGCATGCTGAGTCTCTTAGTCTACATTTTCACTCATCTGTAATCTTAATCGCTATTGTACTTTGTAGATGAGCAACCTCTCCCACCCTCAGCACACAGACTTCGGAGAGAATGCAAAATGAAGTGCCTGACCAGCCACAGACTGAGCAGCGATGAAGGACCACATCACTCACACACACACACACACACACACACACACACACACCGTTATTTACTGCGATTTATATCTTGGCTCTGCTTAGATTCTGGCTCAGATACAGAGCAGTTTCATCACTTTGTCTCCAATTATTTAATTACCCTGCCCTTTATCTTATCACCTACAAGTGAGAATAACAACTATATCTACTTACACTCTTCTTGGTTCAATGAATATAAATTCTATTTTCATTGTTAATATGAAAATGATATTGTATAAACATTTTTGAGGAACAATAATAAACTTTATTCATTAAAATAGCTTTATTAAGCTAACATTTGCATGCCATGTAATTTACAAATTTAAAATATAAAATTCAGTAGATTTTCACACGTTGCCAGAGTTGTATAACCATGACTTGAAAGAAATCTAGATCTTTTTTATTATCTCAATATAAATCACACAGTTCACTAGCTACTATCTCCCATTACCTCTTCCCTAAATGTAGACAAACCCTGAGCTACTCTCTTAGCTTCATAGATTTTCCTGTTGTGGAATTCATTTTTTTTAATCCAAAATAGACAGAACTCACAGCAACATTAGAGAATGTACCATATACAAAGAAAATAAAATCTGCAAAATGATCTCTCACACTGTATTGGAGTGAAACCAGAAACATATTCGAACACTGTATATCTTTTCCTCTTTTTTTTCCTATTAAATTTGTCATATAAGGGAAGTTGTATGATGTTCAAGCCATGTATCTGATTTACTTCATTTAACATTATAGTCATGAGGTGAATCCACTTCCCTACAAATGCTTATTGTGTAATGATTTTTTTGATGATACATTTTATATTGCATTATATTAATTGGTTTATATATCATTTAGAAATAGATTGTTCATATTACAAAAAAGTTATAACCTTGTTAATTCACATGTGCAACTATAACAAATAATAAGAAAGGAGAATTTGTCAGTAAAATTTTTTTCAGTATTTTCCAATTCTGTCTTCACCAATTTTCATTCTGAATAGATTCCCACTATTATATTTATATAATATATATATATATATATATATAATAGAAATATATTATATTTAGCAACTTCAACTGAGAAATCCAATTTATCTAGCAGTTATGTTTTGAAGGGGAAAAAAACCAGCTAAATTAAAACTGCAATGGCAGTTTATTCTTTAATTGTTTCTTCTCATTATTCAAACTTACTTTGTTTCTAAAGTTTTGTTTGCATTTTAAAGAGCATCTGACTCATAATACTTATTATAAACTTGTTTCATTATTTATGAAGCATATAACTTATTATGAAAGACTATAGAGAATATAAAATCAATAAAATATTATGAGAATCTTTTCAGCCAGAAATGAGTAGAGAGCAGAGAGCAACATTAATTAGCACTAAATGAAATAAAAGTTTAAATGGATGTTTTAATTTAATCCAAACATAAAAATTCTAAATGCAGTGAAAAGATGGTATGAAAACTATAACATGACTGATATTACTTGAAACTACTTAATTTGAATAGAGTTTATTACGTTAGAGGATCTGGATTAATTGTTTCACTTATTTTTATTAAAAATACTTCAAATTACTTCATTTTTCATTAATTATAAGTTACAATTTCCTATGTATATGAAATTTTATCTCATATCAATGGCATGGTAAAAATGTTACTAACCAACTTATGAAATATCACTTCCTCTACAGAGATCCAATTACTCCTGTCTTTTAGGAAATGACTTTTGTTTATAAACCACTACTTACAGAAAGTAATACTAATCAATTTATTACCACGCAGGCATATTTAGCACATCTCATTTTACAACACTCGTTTAAAAGTGCCACTTGGTGGGCAGCTGTGTTTAGATGTTTAGATAAGATTCAGATCCAAATTTATATACAAGGAAATTTTTATCACACAAGCTTTCTTTTCAAAAATATTCACATATATTGAAGTACATAATTTTTAACCTTATTGTGGGGAATTTTTACATGCACAAAATACATCTCTATTCATTTTCCCTTCCCCTACACACCCTCCCTTTCTCCAGTATCAGATTCATTATCTGATGAGACCTAATAAAATTTGTAATCATACATACAGATTATGAGCAACATTAGTAGGCAAAAATATACAATGCGTTAGAAAATTACACTAAATTAAGGTACACCGCTTATATTTTGGTATATTTAATTTTATTTTCTATTTATTTTTATTAGTTTATGTTTGCAGTATAAAATGTTTGCACTTCTTCTGCGGAGTGAACACATGTGCATAACATATCTTAATTCCTTTTTTTTTCCTTTCACCCTTCCCTCTTCACTCTCTTCATTTCTTGATCCCTTTAGAGAAGTACAACTACCTACTATTATCTTTTATCTTGCGCTTGATTTATACTTTGAGTTTCACATATAAAAGAAACCATGTGATATTTAATCCTATGCTCTCAAGGTGCATCCATTTTCCTACAGATAACTCGAATTTTATCTTTCCTTACATCTATTAATACTCTGTTGTGTGTAAATACTAGATATATGTTCAGCAAAAGATGAATGGAAAAGAAAATAGAGTATATTTGACTTTAAAAACTATTATCTATTCTAAAATCATAGTTTTCATATCCTGGGGGATTGCTTTCACTGTATCATTTGACTATCAAAAGAATCAGGGTTGAGGGTTAAAGAGACACTCTACTTAGAAGTGTTAAATCTTTTTCTCCTAGCACAACTGCAGGTAGAGAGTAGATCTCTTCTAGTGAGCTACATTGAGTTGACATCAACTTATACTATTCTTCTGATACTGAGAGTCAAGTTTGGTCTATAACACTTTTCAGTCCCCATCTTCCATAATGACAGCCATCACTGACCTCAAGCAGAGACTGTTTTGTCAGCCAAATTGGAACATTCATCATCACAGTCACCGTACTGGTTTAAAGCATGCTTTTCCCAGTGGCTTTGAGGAAAATATGCTTGCAAAATTTATCAAGGGTCTGAAGCCTAGATTAATTTTACATACATAGATTTATGTGTACATGCATATGTATGAATATAGCTTTTATTTGAGTGCTAGTGTGTAAATTTGCAGGAGACTTCATGAATTTGAGGACAGCTTGAACTAAATAGTGAGATCTTGTTTCAAGAAAGAAGAAAGATATGACAAATTTTGTACTAGATATTTATAATCTATAATTCATATAATCCTAGCATTGATTTGGATGTTTGGAGATAAATCATATACACTATACAGAATGTACTTACCTATGTATGCTTCCTTCCACGATCATACTTCCTTTAGTTCTCTTATGTTGCAAATAACTAGAGCAAAAAAAGAAAAAAAAATCATTGATCTACTGTACCCATTATGAACATTAATGCTTGTGTTATCCAAATTTATATTAAGATAAAAATTCATGCATTTATAGTTCAAGTCTTTTAATAGAAAACACCTTTCTTTTAGGCACTTTCCCAAGCTTTATGAAATTAGTTAGAGAATAAATTAATTGTCATTATTCACTAAGACACATGCCGAAGAAGGAAGGTAAAAATGTATCTCTGAAAAAATCAACTCTCAATGAATTAAGGATTAAAATGTAAAACAACCCAAAACTGCTAGCAGAAAATCTACAGGAAAGTTTCAAGGCATGAGATGGACAAATGGTTTTGGACAAAGTGTCAAAAGCGAAACAAAAGCAAAACAAAATAAAACCAACAGGATTGTATCAAACCAAAAAAACTTTTGCAAAATAAAGGACAAAAATAAACAGAGTGATATGACAACCTATAAAATGGAAGAAATATTTACCAACTATGTATTTAACAAATGACTGATAGGCAGAACACATAAGGATTTCAAATATCAAGGGCAAGTCAAGCAGCTGTGGTGCCATCAGAGAAGGATGGCAAGTTTGATTCCAGCATGGGCAACTTAGGGGAATGGCATTGACAGATAAAATAATCTCAAATGAGTGGAGAAAAGGTCATTACAAATGTCAATTTAGAGTAACACCACACACACACACACACACACACACACACACTATTATCAACAACAATAAATAACCCAGTTAAAATTTGTAATAAACAGATAACTATCTAATAGATATGAAAATGCCCATCAGATAGATGAGAAAATGCTATCACTAACCATCAATGAAATGCAAGTCAATATCACAATGAGGTGTCCATTAACCCTAGACAGAAGTAGGGATCTTATGTTCAGTAATACAAGTCAATCCCAGAAAGACAAGCAAAGTTTGAACTCACAGAAATACACGGTATATAAAAATGCTCCTATCATGAAAGTTCAAAGCAGAATATTGTTTAGGAGTTGTCAAGAGATGGCAAGATGGGGAAAGTTCAGTCAGCAGGTGCTAAGTTATCCTCAGATAAATGTAAGAAGTTTTAATAGATGACAGATATTGTGCATCTCATAAATCTGAAGAAAAGGTTTTGAATGATTTCATCAATAGGAAATGATAAATATTTAAGGAGATAAGCATGTTTAACTTGATATAAACATTATACAATACTCCTGTGACCTTAAACATCATGTGGTTTTCCACTACCTGCACAATTTTTATGTTTCAGTTAAATAAAATAAATTTAATGAAATGATTATTTCTCATAACAGATAATTTTATTTATATTTTCATCTCACAATACTTTGCCTGACCACTAGTACAGTTTTCTAATATGTTAAGAAGTATCCTATTTTTAATTGGTTAATACGTGTTCCTCTAAATTCATTAAAGAGTTACTTAGTATCACAGCAGGAGAAAAATTATATATAAACCTTATCAAAGACAAAATAAATATTCAAAATCATTTCTAAATGTTATAGTAAGAGAAAAAGGTTCTTACATATGTTTGTTTGCAATTCTTAGAGAAGAGAAGGAAAATATAGAGAAAGAGTTAATGAAAATATAAGTTTTGAATAGTCACTGGGAAGTTTTCAAAATTACTGTAAACAAATATGTTCAGATACTGGAAATTAAAAACACACTCAAACACACAAACATACACACACACACACACACACACACACCAGTCATCTAATATCTACTATTTAAGCTTTTCATAAATGCCTTCTGAGGAAAAAATAGTTTTCTAAAACAGAACTGTACAGATTTTGTTTGTTTAGGTTGTTGTTTTGTTTTGGCAAGATAGTAAATTTGTTATAATATCCCTCATTCACAAAAAAGTGACTGGTAATACATAAGTTAATGAGTATAGCTGTGTCTAATAAAACTCTAATTAGAAAAAAATATATATATATATATATCCTGTTGCATATGCATATATTATATAATATATATGCTATGTGTCCTATATATATCCTGATATATCTACATATACTATACATAAGTGTACTATACATATATATATATATACATATATATATATAAATAGATAGATAGATATAGATATATCCTACTTTTCTTATCTATGGTTTAAAGGAATGACAAAGATTAATTTGTCAATCATAAAAATTAGAAGCAAAATAGTTTATGTAAATCATTACAAAATAAGAAATTGGAAGCTATATCTGATCTATAAATATGCCCTCAGTTTTCAACTAAACAAATACAATTCACTTGCAGAAAAAACATAATTACATTTTACCACAGCAGTCCTCACTAAAGAAAATTTCAATTTCAAGGCACTATTTTGGAAAGAAGAATTATGTCATGAAATATAGTTCTGAGATGTAAAGAAAAAATTAATAAGATGCTGATATATGTGCGCATGAAACTAGGTCAAACTTATCTATATAAAAGTAATGATGATAATTTTACAATTTCTAATCAAAGATAAAATATAGAATTATAGATGGGAAATACTGGTTGATATTAAAATGTAAGGAAAAGAGACCGCATCCATGTTCAAGGTTTTCTGATTTTCCTTTGATCAGTAAAATGGATCAGTTGGATTTAAATTTCTTGTCGGGCATAGGAAAAGCCCAGGTGGTGAAAGTGCACATACTCTCAAAACTGTCCCACAGATTTAGTGCAATCCCAATTAGAATGTCATTACCATACCTCAGAGAACTAGAGGAAGCATTCCTAAAATTCATGTGGAACCAGGAGTGACCTACAATAGCAAAAGCAATTCTGGGCAACAAAGTCAAGGCAGAGGCATTATAGTCTCTGATAAAATCCAAACTACTGTGACAAAAAACAAAAACAAAACATGGTACTGGCAAGAACACAAACCTGAGGATCAGTGGAACAGATTAAAATATGCAGACGCAGCTACAAACACTGGGCCACCCTATCTTTAAGAAATGATTCAAAGAGGTTGTCTGGAAGAAACATAGCTTCTTTAATAAACGGTGTTGGAAAAACTGGCTTTCCATATGCTGAAGACTAAAACTAGATCCATGTCTATCACCATGCACTAAACTTAAATCAAAATGGATAAAGATCTACATATTAAAACAGATGGTCCAGGGATATATATCTCAGTGGCACAGTGCCTGCCCGAGAAGCACGAGGTCGCAAGTTTGTTTCCTAATACGAAACAAACAAACAAACAAGATTAAAGCAGAAACATCAAATCTGGTGGAAGAAAAAATATGTAGAAATCTTGAAGACATAGGTGTAATGGTGCAACGATGATTTAGAAATGAAAGCCAATCAATCAAGAGTGAAGATGTTTTATTGCCAAGCCTGGCGACGCAGTCTCTGTTGATGGATCTCGAGACTGCACGCCTAACAACTAAGGGTGGTTGCCTTTATAGTGGGTATGGGGAGGACGAGACTAGCAATGATTGATGAATTCTGGGTGGTAAGAACACGGGGAGAAAGTTGGTTGGTCATTGAGGGTGGCAAGCGAAGCGTCAGTTCGGGGAAAAGGAAACTTATGAAACAGAAACTTAAGTAGGAAACAGAAACTTAATTTTAAAATGGCGCATACAGAACAAGATGGTGGCGTATTTGGTTAGTCAATGGTCTGAGCATTACATTCCCCTCTGATGTTGTGACTTGAGACAAATCCTTGGCTCATTTAGCGAGGGAGGAGCTCATATTGAGTCCTCAGGACCAGTAGCTGAGTACTCCGCATCTGCTCAGTGATGAAGATGCGTAAGGGATTTATGATACAGGGTGCTATAGTGGTGACTAAAAGGAGCATACACAAAGGCCCTAACAAGGGAAGGAGGTAAGGGAGAATGCCATTCCAAGCACTCCAAAAGGGGTTATCATATAATTGTTTTTTTCTTTTGATTAGGTCATCTTGTAAATTTTTAATTTTATCTTTAACAATACCAGATTTGTTCGCATAGAAACAACATCTCTCTTGTAACGCTAAACAAATGTTTCCTTGGTCTGCCATAAGTAAGTTAAGGCCTCTCCTGTTCTGTAGAACTACTTCAGCTAAAGAATCTATTTGGTCCTGGAGATCCTGGATGGTGCTAGACAGAGCTTGAATATCGTCTATTAACTGATTTGACAACTTTATATATGAGTGGATAGATATGCCTAATCCAGTTGAGCCGGCTAGCGTGCCTGTGAGTCCCAGTCCAACTACTAGAGGAATTAATGTGATGCCTCTCTTCAGTCGACTCGAGATAAAGTTGAGGCTGGGGACTGGGACTGGTTCATTACCAGGTATTATGTCTATGTCTGGTAGTAGTACAGCTGATGCACAAACCCCTGACCAGTTAGCTGGTAGGATGGTATAGGCCAAATTTCCCCCACAGACAAATACCTTTCTTTTGCCCAAGCAAGGGTGTGGAAACTGGTTCCAGTTTGTGACTGTGCTACCTGGGCTTTTACAAAAAGAGAGTGTCCCTACCTCCACTGAAGTCTTAGAATTATAGGGCACTCCCTGGATGCATGTTACCCCTTTTTCAAAATGGACAGGCTGTATTTTAAGGGGAATATTTAATTTACAACTGGTATCAGCATTTTGTGCTACTGTTAGGTTTGCAGGTAGGGCAAGGGGTCTATGGGTTCCCTGGGCTAGGCATAACCAGCAGTTACTTGCTAGATCAGGATTTGTCAGGTTTAGGGCTCTATGGGTGGTTTGAAGTAAGTCCTGAGTCTGAGAGTTTAAACTTACTTCCTTGGGTCTAGGCAAAACTAGAGGATGGTAAAGAATCTTAGGTGTGAGCTCCTCAATCCATTTTTTAATTAGTTGTTCTCTAGCCATGTTTTGGGGTCCTCCCTCATCTGATACGTGAAGGGGTGCTTTTTTATTCCAACATTGTGACCCCGGGTTCAGTTACTTCCAGCAATAGCATATTTGTTGGATGGTCCCAAAATATGGGGCTGTATGTCCCAATCCCCTTCCATGGTACCCCTGCGAGTAAATTTGAGGATAGCTGTAAAGTAAGTCTTGCCACCAGCTGAGCACTCTTGTATCTCATCTTAACAGCTTGAGTGCATGGCTTCCTGGAAAGTGGTACATAGGCTTGTTGGCACACATCCAACTGTGAGAAGACCCTGTTATTCCTCTTTGGATTTGGAGGTAGGCCATTTTCTTTCCACAGTCTACACTCTGGGACTATATGAGCCAGTGAATTGACCCAAGACAAAGGTGCCTCCTTTGCAGTCACAGGGGTTTTTCCATAAGCTACCCTTAGGGCCACCCTAGGGTCACCCAGTGGCCCAAAACCTCCCCATGCTTGCAACAACGTGTCTAAGAAAACAACCACTACTAGAGGATTCATTGTGGGAGGGCTTATGCGTTACTCTTGGTTAATTTTATCTTTAGGGGGTTACCAGTCTGTTGCACAGTCCATTTATCTCAGGATTTTTCTCCTGTGGCATCGACCTGTTTTACGTGACAGTGGTGGATGCAGGCAGTCTTTCCAGCTGCCTTAACCACTGTTGGTGTGCTGAGTACCATAGTGAAAGGTCCTTCCCAGCAGGGCTCAAGGGACTCTCGATGGTGGTGTCGAATCAGAACCAATGCCCCGGGATCAATGGATGGGTGGAGATGAGTCTCCTCAGAAGGGGTTGGGTGCTCCTGTCTGAACAGCTGATGGATGGAAGTCAGTATGGGTTGAAGTGTCTGCAGGAACTTAATAAGATCTTGGTTAGTGAGTTCAGCTAACTTGTTTTCCGAGAGCCTAGAAATTAAGGGAGGTGGGTGACCATAAAGGGCTTCGAAGGGGGTTATACCAGCAATATAGGGGATACAGCGAGCTCTTAAGAGGGCAAAGGGAAGGAGGCTAACCCAATTATCGCCAGTTTGCAGAATCAACTTAGCAAGTGTTTCCTTTAGGGTCCGGTTTATTCTGGGCAAGCTTTTGGGTAACTTGAGCTATGAAAGCTGGGCCATTGTCAGACCCCATAGATGCGGGCAAGCCAAATCAAGGGATTGACTACCACTAAGGCTGACTCGGACATGGTAGGATATGCCTCTAC
Organism: Hydrochoerus hydrochaeris; assembly: GCA_004027455.1. Lineage (NCBI taxonomy): Eukaryota > Metazoa > Chordata > Mammalia > Rodentia > Hydrochaeridae > Hydrochoerus > Hydrochoerus hydrochaeris. Next base: position 99,666 of record PVLA01003397.1, read on the forward strand.
CCAGCCAGTGAAGGTATCAACTAACACCAGTAAGTATCGATGTCCCTGGAGGCCAGGCTTTTTCATCTCAGTGAAGTCAATTACCCAATGTTCTCCTGGAGTAGTCCCCTTGTATCTGATAGTTTCCAAGTCTTGATGCCTCTTTGGGTTAACCTGCTGACATTGTGGGCATCTGGAGCTGATGGATGTGGTCAACTTGGTCAGGTGGGGAATGAAAAATCTGTTTTGTTCCCCCTAGATGAGTAGACTGGTGGGTCTGGCGGATCACTTCTAGCCCTAATGTTTTGGACAGTTTGTCGGGTAATTGGAACCATCCTCCTGGGAGGTTAGGTTTTGCTTTTAACTGGGCGGCCAAATGATGGTCCTTTTGGGTATAGACCGGTTCTGATAAGGTTGGAGGGATCAGCAATAAAGCTGCTGCATCCTCAGTGGTCCCCTCTGATGTAGTGGCTATTTTTGATCTTTGATCCTGCTGAGGTTAGGAGACCTCTTTCCTGATATATGGCCCCGTGGACATGGACAGTGGCAAAGGCATACCTGCTATCCATATAGATGTTTGCCTTTTTCCTGATTGCTATCTTTAGGGCTTCAGTTAAGGCAATGAGTTCTGCCCGCTGGGCTGAGGTCCCAGGATCTAACCTTTTGGCACAAAGTACCTTAGTCTCAGTGGTCACCGCTGCCCCCACCACTCGCTTACCTTCCCAGATGAAACTACTTTCATCAGTAAAGTAGTTCGGAGCGTCGCTCAAAGGAAGGTCAGACAGATCAGCTCAAAGGTGTTGTTGTCCCTCAACGAGATCAGTGCATTGATGGAGGGGAACTGTAGAGTCATCGTCAAGCATAAGAGTGGCAGGGTTTAAGGCTGAGGATGTTTTGAACACTACTGAGTCTGGATCTAGGAGCAGGTCTTGGTAATGTAGGATCCTGGCATTGGATAGCCACTTTTCAGGTGGGGCCTAGATAAGAGTCTTGAAGCAGTGAGAGATTACTATGGTGAGCCTTTGTCCAAATGTGAGCTTTTTGGCTTCCTTTAAGACTAAGGTCACTGCTGCCAGAATTCTGAGACAAGATGGCCATCCTCCGGCTACAGGGTTGAGCTTCTTTGAGAGGTAAGCTATAGGTTGTTGCCAGGGTCCTAGTTTTTGCATTAAGACCCCTTTGGCAACACCTCATTGCTCACTAACATATAAGGTGAAGGGTTTGGTCACGTTTGGGTGTCCCAAGGCTGGAGCCTGGGTTAAGGCTCACTTGTATTGGTGGAAGGCCTCATCATAATCATTAGTCCATTCCAGGGGTCTTTGGGTATCTCCCTTCAGGGAATTATACAGGGGTTTAGCCATCTCTGTGAAGTCTAAGATCCAGAGTCTACAGTATCCCACTGCTCCTAAGAACTCACGTACCTGTTTTTTAGTCCTTGGGGTGGGGATTTGCAATATGGCCTGGACTCTCTGGTTAGATAGGGCCCTTTTGCCTTCATGTAACTTATAGCCCAAATAGATTAGAGTACTCTGGCATAATTGTGCCTTTTTAGCTGAGACTCTGTACCCCAACTGACCCAAAGTCATCATCAGCTGCTTGGTGGCCTGTAAGCACAGTTTATAAGTAGGGGAGGCTATCAGCAAATTATCCACATACTGTAAGAGTGTGACCTCTGGGTGGCACTCCCTGAATCCCAGTAGGTCCCTAGCTAGTGCTTCATCAAAGAGGGTGGGGGCATTCTTGAGTCCTTGTGGCAATCAAGTCCATGTTAACTGTTCAGTGGCCCCCAAATCAGGATCTGTCCATTGAAAAGCAAAGATAGGTTGACTTACCAGAGCAATCGGCAAGGTAAAGAAGGCATCTTTGAGATCCAG
>PVLA01003397.1:101618-215583 GCA_004027455.1 Hydrochoerus hydrochaeris
TTTTTTTTTTTTTTTTTTAGTCTCTGAATGTGAGTCTTAATTTCTTTTTGGGTGGGGAGGCTGATGGGGTATTTTTGCAGTCTGACGGGGGTAGCCTGTGGCAATGGTTTTATAACCAAAGGTACCTGGTTTACAGCCAGCCTAGGAGGATTATTTTTGGCCCAGACCTCGGGAACAGCTTTTTGCCACTGAGCTAGCAACTCATTATTGATTGAGACTGGGTCTTTGTCTTCTATTAAGAGATGTCCCTCGCCCTCTGGGTAGAGGGCCATTACCTGAATAGCCTTTCCTAAGTGTGACTCTGTGCCCAATTTTAATTTAGGTTTATCAGTCTGGAAGTCAATTTGTACCTTTAACTTATGGAGCAGGTCTCTCCCTAAAAGTGGATCTGGGCATTCAGGGACACACAGAAATTCATGATGAGTTACTTTGTGGCCTCAGCGGGCCAAACTAGCAACCATTTCCTCTGCCAATTGCCTTACCTCAGTTACTCTTGACAAATTAGTAGGCTTTTTTTCAGCCACTCGAATTGCATCTAGAAGCCTCTGGCAATATTGTTTTGGAGCCTCCTTACCTTTATTGGTGTTGGGATCCCATTCCAGGCAAGAGGAAGGAAAAACATGTTCTATTCTCTGGAGGTCAGCCATAGGAGTGTCATCTGGATCTCGGATGCCCTTTTTACCCAGGGTGAGGACACATAAATGTTCCTCTGCAGTGAAAAGGACTCGGAGTATCTGCTGCCAGTCATCCCAAGTGGGACAATGAGTGGAAAAAAAACAGACTCTAGGAAATTTATCAGACTATCGGGGTCCTTAGAGAAAGGAGGGTTTTGGCCTTTACAATTGTAGAGATCAGAGGTGGAAAAAGGGGTGTAAACAAACATAGAGCCTCTACCTTGTACTGGTACCTCTCACAGGGGGCAGAAGGAAACAGCTTCAGAAGGGACTCTCAGTTGGGGTTCTGCTTGGGGGTGGCCGCGTGTGCGGATCGGACTGGGTGGAGGGGAGGAGGAAGTGGAAGGTCACTGCTGGCCATTCCTGCATGACAAATATCATTAATCTCCCTTTATATACATTTTCCCCATAGCCAGAAGCACGTCCTTTGAAGTCTTTGAAATGGTCAAGAACCAGGGCCAAGGGGGTAGGCGGCTCCTTGGTGCCAGTCTGCCCCGTGATTTTCCTAAAGACAAAGGTTAAGGAACAGAGACTTAACAATAACTGACAAATAACATCAGACAAGAGACACAACAGACACAAATGACACAAACGACAGACTGCAGTCAAAAGAAAAACTCCTCACTCAACTGCAAGTTTTTGGTTACAAGATTTAGTTCAACCAGAGGGCTCAAAAACAAATGGAGCGGGTTGGACTGGAGAAGCAGAACACAAATACAAAGCAAAGTGGGCTGTCAGCCCAAACCGATTGTTCTGGCCTTACACACCTGATCCAACTCCCAAATTGAGGGCGTCCCCTCTGCAAATCGAGGGCGTCCCCTCTCCAAATAGAACCTAGGTATGGCACGCCATCAAAACCCTCCAGAAGAAACAAAATTTACTCACTATTGAAGGGGTCTGGATGATCAAAATAGTCCAATTTGTGTTGGTGGGGGCTAAGCCTCCATCCCGGACAGGCCCCCCAATGTAATGGTGCAATGATGATTTAGAAATGAAAGCCAATCAATCAAGAGTGAAGGAGTTTTATTGCCAAGCCTGGCGACGCAGTCTCTGTTGATGGATCTTGAGACTGTGTGCCTAACAACTAAGGCTGGTTACCTTTATAGTGGGTATGGGGAGGACGAGACTAGCAATGATTGATGAATTCTGGGTGGTAAGAACACGGGGAGAAAGTTGGTTGGTCATTGAGGGTGGCAAGTGAAGCGTCAGTTCGGGGAAAAGGAAACTTATGAAACAGAAACTTAAGTAGGAAACAGAAACTTAATTTTAAAATGGCGCATGCAGAACAAGATGGCGGCACATTTGGTTAGTCAATGGTCTGAGCATTACAATAGGTATAGGCAGAGATAGCCTGAACAAAACCCAGATAGCCTGGGGAATTCTACAGTCAACAACTAGGTTTTCATCCTGTTAAAAAGCTTTTGCACAGGAAAAGAAGTCACCAAAAGAGTGAAATAACAATCCACAGAGTAGAAAAAATATTTAGCCAGTTGTCCTTCAGACAAAGGACTTATATCTAGTACACATGAAAAACTAAAAATAATCAGGCTCCCTAAATTCAAAGACTCAATGTAAAAATGGTCATCTCAGTTTAAGAAATACAAACAGCAAATAAATATATGAAAATATGTTCAACATCACTAGTCATCTGAGGGATGCAAATTAAATAACACTGAGATTCCATCTCACTCCAAAAAAATAATTGCTGTCATCAAGAAATCAACCAATAACAAATGCTGACAGGGTTGTGGTGAAAAAAGAACCCTTCACTCTTTTTAGGAGTATAGACTGGTGCAACCACTGTGGAAATCAGTATGAAGCTTCTTCAAAAATCTAGGATTAGAGGTCTTATTTGACCTAACTATTCCCCTTCTGGGTATCTCTATGGAAGAATTAAAAATAACATACCACAGTGATGTAAGAACACCCATGTTTATAACAAGGCAATTTGTAATAGCTAAGTCTTGGAAACAAACCAAGTGCCCATTACCAAAGTAATGGATAAAAAAGATGTGGTCTTTTTATACAAGATATGTCACTCAGTCACAAAAAGATATAGAGGAATTTATAGGTAAATAGATGAAACTTGAGATCATACTAATAATTGGAATAAATCAGACTCACATGTATAAACATCATATTGTCTCCATGGGGTGAGAAACATAAAGAGTAAGGTCTGAAATGTTCAATAGATATTGTAAAATGAAAGCAAATTGTTCAAAAGGAAAGAGCAACTAGGGTGGCGGAAGGGAGAAAGGAAAGGTAGGAAAGGAAAAAATGTTAATTATATTAGTAGTTTTCAAGTTGTGGTAATATCATTTGAAGAATTTTCATGCCCATGTGCTGAATATTGAGTAAGTACTTTGAGCATTACTATACAGAATGCATTAACTGTTGTTATTCTTCCATTATTTTGTTATAAAATTTTATTTTCCATAATATAAAAATACCAAATATTAATTTAAAAAGCATAAAATTTACTTGAAGACTCTAGAGGATATGTGACAAAGTTTAATGATTTAGAAGAGAAAATAGACAGACAATTTTCATCAGACTAATGATGCTAAAATGTATGAAATCAGTATTGAAACTAATGATTATGGTTTAGAAGTTATTAAAGGACAGATAAATTGTGCTACACATTATAAAGATTTAATCTCAAAGATGCAAGGTACAGGACATCAAATGAAAGAAAATGAGAGCAATTATGTTTATGATACACCACCCAAATGAATTCAGTGTATTAGCTGAATACTTTAGGCCTGTACCGAGTGGTAAGCAAATGGAAAATGGGGCCAACATCAAAGGGAAGCTGTAAGTAAGGCAATTAATTAGGTATTCTCAGGAGCTTTCCAATGAATTGCATATTTTGTTTACTAATTGTGCACAGTGATCAATGTCTCAAATAATCTGTTTCAGAAACTATAAACAAACAGTGTCAAATTGGCAGAAAAATCAAATGACGTGCTATACTATCTTGCTTTCTCCTATATTATACATTACATTAAAATCTGGCATTATAAGATATTTATTACTATGACCAGACTTCACAGGAAACTCTCCCTAACATTCAATAGTTAAACAAATGAAATTTTCACTCCCCGAAGACCAGATCAGTGATCTAGGCTGATTATTTCTTCTTTTCTTATTTAGTCTTCACTGCATCTTGGCTTAGATGGGGTGACTTTGTTCTCCCTTAGATGTGTCTCACATCTTTGCAAAAGGTTACTGTGAGCATGTTCTCATGGTGAATACAAAAGAAGAAGAACAAATGCGATCAAGTTTGAAAGTCCCTTTCAAACCTCTGCTTTGCATTCATTCCCCAACATTACTTGGTATGTAAGTAGTTTCAAGGCTGAATGCAGACCCAAGGGTGAAAGAATACAATTTACCTTTGAAGTGCGATTAACTTAAAGATCAGAGTCCATGAAGCAAGGATATAGTGACTCATTCAAGACATTTACTAAAGCCATAGATTAGGAAGTAAGAACAATTAACAATTAATCACTTACATGCAGAATACAAATAAAGATTAAAACAGCCAATCCACCAATCTCTTGACATAATCATAATTGGGTATATGTGATATGATTCAGGTATAAAATATTTACTGAAATATTTTTCATAATACAACAATACTCACAGTGAAAACACAAATCTTGTATCAATGAAAGATAAATGACCTATAAAATATGCATGAAAAGGAGTACTGTGAAACCACTGAATATTATTTAAATGAAAAATACTTTTAAATGAAAAGCAATACATACTTAACGTGTTTCAGGATTAGTAGTCATTAAGTTCTAGATCATTCATTGCCTTTGTAAAGTATAACAGGATGTGTAAGCAGATGAAATATATATGATCTTATCAAGTAGAGTAATTTCTGTGGCTGGTGGCTTGACGGCTGGTGGTCAACTTGTAACACCAGCTGAACCGAATCAGCATGCTGCTGAGTGTGGATGACCCACCTGAGGAGTGTTGCCAAGATAAAATGGAAACTGGAGAGGAAGAGGTAGTGTTGTTAATTCTCCATGGAGATGTTGGGTCTTCTGTTGCTGTTGGTTCTCCTAGAGAAGCTTGTTGCATTTTTCCCTGATAGGAACTTTGCTGTTATCATCAGAACTACTGACCTTATTGTTGCTGAGAATGGCTGTGGTTCACTTTGGAGGAGCTCTGCTCTTTACTGCTTCCTGGCTCTGGAGGGAAGATGTGTGTTGCTCATTCTCCAGGAGAAGCTTGTCACACTGGTTTGCTGATATGAACTCAACCGCTCTTTTCTTTAGAGGAGCTCTAGTAGTGGCCTTTAGATTAGATGTCATCTCTTAGCTTCCAGGGCAGAATCTTTGGCCTTAGATGCTTAAGCCTTCTCACATAGACTTTTTGGCCTGCTGTCAAAGAAACATCAGCTCCTGGTGCAGACTTCTATGGATCATTGCAATAAACTCCACAGCTTGCATTGAATGCTTCGGTCTCCATGGTTCAGACACCTTCTACACGCTTCCTCATCTGACTCTGTGGCTGACCTTCATGAGTCAGTCTTGCAATTTCTGATACATTTGTATAAATCGTGTTACATCTGTTCCTCTAGTAAAACTCTGAGAAGTAAAAGTGCATTCAGTATAGACTATGTCCTTCAATCTTTTTTTGAAATCATATACTATAGGTACTCATTTTGTATTTTACTTATGTGTTTCTCATGCAACAGTTTTTAGATATTTTCATATTCTCTATCATAAGTGGAAGGGCATCTATAAGATAATGAATTCCAAACAGGTAATATTTTCAATATACTTTTACTCTTCAAATAATTTTCCTGACTTACTGTGGTATTCCTTGCAGCACCTGATAGGTAAACATTTGCTGGAGTTGATGCAGGGCACAGAAGACTGCAGACCCTGAGGAGCAGGATCATCTTGAAGATGCCGCATCCTGCCAGCTGGGGCAGAGGCAAACCTTGCCTGTCAGACAAGGGTAACATCTTGGGGACCATTTAATAGAGCTAACAATTCAGCATAATTGTTGTTGTGCCTTTTTCATCTAAAATATGCACCCCTGCTCAGCAGAACACCACACCTTTGTTTGTTACTAACACTAGGAGTTTTAGTGATTTCAGGACTCCACTCGGGTGGCAGTCTCCTGACACTGCTCACAAAGATATTCTCTGTCCCTGATGTCTTCATTCACCTCTCTAATCAGGGTTTGTTGGCCCAAACGTGGCAAATTATGGCATAGTATATTATGTGCAGTAAAAAGACAACTCAAAATATGTATCTTTCACATACTTGTCCCGAACTGCCCAAAGTTCTATATGACTAGAGATTAAATAAATGAATATAAGTTATATCCATTTCAATTATTTATTTAAGGCATTATTTCTCCACAAACTTTTGCTATTTCAATGACAATTCTTTAAGAAGGAAGCAATGTTAACACTTTTGTCTTCTGATTGTTGCTTGGAGTGAGATGCATTATAGCATTAAAAATACATGAGAATCAGAATTAAGGAGAACTGTGACAAATTCTTAGGATATAGAATTATTTGATCTTGAGCAAATTGTTCAATGATTTTTGTGTATCCTCTGTGCTCCTGGAATGTGGGAAAGGATGTAAGAAAGACTATGAGACATTGATAATATGAATGCTTTGGGGTCTTATTTGTACTCTGTTCTACAAGTTATTTAATGATAATTGTTCTAACTTCTTACTATTTGATCTTAGTAAATACATTCAGTGTTTCTTGTATTGTCTTCTACAAAAAAGCCATTTTAATGGTTAAAAATACTGTAAAGAAAAATACAATATATTTTCAAATTCTTTAATTGCTTAGACAGTTTATATAAATTATTTTCTATTTTAATGTTCAAATGATAAAATTTAAAATAAATCAAATGCACTAGAGATATTTTCAGCTGGTCTCTTGCTGTTTGCAAGACAGATGGCAATATTTCTAAAGTTATAAATATAAATTATAGTGTATATGCCATTGGGTATTCATATGCATAATTTCAGATGTGTTTGACTACTTATTTTTCATAAATATGTAAATATTTTGTTTCATCTTTTGGGACCAAATCAGTGTATTACATCCAAATAATAATCCAAAGGGAACAAATATCCATTGAACTTGGTTCCAGAATTTATAATGAACATAATTTGCCAAAGTACATGACTTTCAGTATCTGACTTTTCAAAGTGAATATCATATTGCAAAGAGAAACAGATATATCTCATTTTTGAAGCTAAAGATAGTATGCATTCCTATTAAAATGAAAAAAATAAAGGAGAACACATTTAAAGATTGGAATTGAAAGAAAAATCTTAAAATAAATAAAAGCAAAAAAAAGAAAACTATGCTAGCTTACAAATAAAGCAGTATTTCTCATGTTTTATTAAAAAGGATTTTAGTTGAAGCTATGAAAATAACTTTTTCAACATCAATTCATTTATATGGACAGTTTATATATAGAAAAAAACAATGATTCTGTTAGGACCTAATGACCTCCTGTTTTTCTCTGCACCCAATTTGTGTCCTCATAAATCAATTTTAGAATGTCTGAGTTTCACAAAATTGACCTTTAGGGAACTTCATCCAGTGTCGTGTCCATAATGTCCTCACATTCTTACCCAGATGAAAATAGACACTATGAGATCTTAATGAAAATCAAATTTATCTAGACTCAGTAATTAGTTAGTAAAACTAATTAATTGAGGACCTAAAAAACTAGTGTTAAAGGTGATTAAGCCAAGTTAATGATTATGAAAATAATTATATATCTACAGTGAACTTTAGAATTATAATTGGATTGTTTATCCCAGTTAATTAGATAATTAGCACACTAAAATTATTGGAAAACTTTGAGCAGTTAGAAAAGTGAATTCTTTAGAAATCTTACATTTATATGTGCTTTTTAGGGTAATTTGATATCCCAAATCTTCTGAAATTCAAATAAAATGTAGTTTTCATTATTCACAACAATTAGTAAATATCCACTTGCTGTTTTGTTATTAGTCTCCTTCTATTCCAAAATAAATGTCATTAAAGTAGCAATAAACTTCAATAAATTACAAATTAACATTAAAGAATTTTTGCTTTGTCTTTAAAAGTCGAATGAATTATGGAATATAATATTGTGATTATTCTTTATGTGTTACAAGTTAGAATATTCTTTTATTAACTAATTTAAATATTGCTCTTACAAAGAAAATACTCTTATTATGATTAATTTTTGACTTTCAATAAATCTTTATTGAAAATACCTAGAAAGTTGTCTTATATGAAGATTATCCTATTTTTACTTTAGAAATTGGAAAAATATCAATTTCCCTTACTTATCAATTTAAAATTAAAAATTGACATAACAAAACCCATTGATTTAGCTAGTTTGTTTCATTTTTCAGCTGGCAATAAATATACATGCAAAAATAATAGAATTATTAAAAATAAAGAATTTACTCCATCAAGAAGAATCACCTCTATGAACTCTAATCAACTAATAAACTGTTCAAAGTTTAGATCCAATTATGTCTTAACTTTGCAATCTATTTCTACAATATTTTACCAAAAGAGACATTCCATGAATACTTTTTGAATAAAAGTACTCAATTCAAAGGCATGCAGAATTGTTTTCACATGGGGAATCCCATTAATTTCAAAATGTACTCATGGTTCCTAAATTTAAAAAGAACTAATGCTTTTGCTAAATTTCAATGTACAGTTTGATGTGTGTGTGTGTGTGTAAGCATTGATAGAAGAGATCATATTTAAAATTTATCAACATAGGATAAAATTATTGACATTTCTTTTCTGATTGAGGTTGTTGGTAACTAGATACCAAAGTGTTTACAGAGGAAAAACATACAAAATTTTATGAATTGTTTACTAACAGGGTAACAGATTTTACTCCAACAATCACAGTTTCCACAAATGAAAAGCTTCAAGACTAGGCCAGTCAGGGCATGAGCATATGATGGTCTTGGATTGTCAGAAGGACAGATCCCCTGTGCAATGAAAGAATGAAAGCAGCTTTCTAGGAATTAAGGCTTCCTCTGGTGTCAAGGAGCTGAGAAAGCACGAGTTTTAATATTGTTATGAAGCAGATCCAGTATAGGAGAACTGCAGAAAAAGACAAAAAATTAGTCTTGAATAGACCTGCTACAAATATTTTCAGGATTGAAGAGGTTTTGTACAAATTCTCTCCAATGTGGAAAGTGGAAAGAAGGTGTAAAACAAGCTAGGTTAAAGTCCTGACCCCATTGCTTCTGAACATCACAGAGTTGCAAGGATGACGTGTCTGGCTTGCACCTCCCAAACTGAGGACACTTCCTGTCATAGCAAATCGTAGCCCGAATCATTCAGGAAAAGGATACTTGAAAATAGTTTCCCTGTCTGAAGGAAATGACAGTGGTACTGTCTTAATGGCAAAACACGTGGTTAGCAAAATATATGAGTAAAACGTTAATCAATATTATGTGACTTTTAACCTTTCTGATATAATCATGGAAGTGTTTAAGGAATTCAGTGACTATAAATTAGAAGAATGCATGTAACTTTCTTGTTTTGTTTTGTTTGTTTGTTTTTAAATTTATTTTGGTACCAGGGATCAAACTCAGGACCTTGGGCTTGCCAGACTGGTGCTTATGCCACTGAACTAAATTCCCGGCTGCACCTGTTGTTTTAAATGAGCATATTTTTCTAATTTGCATGATGGTAGACTCCCATGAAAATGTATGATGTTGAAGATGTAATATAGTTTGGAATAGAGCATTATTCTGTAAGGGAAATTATCATGTTATTTCAAATAAAATTTCTGGGTTTACGGGAGTAAAACACCCCAGCCAGAGAGGAAGTACTGAAATATCAGACATCAGATGAAGATTGGCTGCAGTCTCACCAGGATTACTAGAGGTGTAAGATGCCAAATACACACAGCTGAGGTAAATTCAGAACCATGATTCCAGCAGAATGTGATTTTCAGGAGGATGGTTCTTAAAGCCCAGTAGATCATGCTGAGATCTGCATGCAGCTATTCAGTTTATGCTTTTTTCTTATGACAAATGGGTAAAACATTTAGTCTTAAAGGACTGAGATTTTCTGGTCTCAGGAAGGGATTTTAAGGGCTTAGGGTGGGACAATAAAATGCACGATAAATATAAATAAATGATTTCAATGTAGGTTAAAATTGCTTAAATCCAAATAAATATGAATAAAAACATCCATAAGAAAGAATGACTCAGTGCACTGAGATTTGCATCAGTCAGTTTTACGATTAGTTCCAATACATGACAGCCAAAATGCAGAGGAAAAGTTTAGTTATTTATTTGTTTATTTATTTCTCTCACAGTTTCTGAGAACTGTTGGTTCTGTGGTTGGCTTGCTTCATGGCAAAAAGCAAGGCAGAAAGAAGGCTGTTCACCCCATGATAGCCAAGAACCAGAGTGATGGAGGCATAAGGAACAAGAAAATGTCCTTCGAAGTAGTACTACCAGCAACTCACCACCAACCAAACCTTTCCTCCATAAAATTGTGTCAGGTATTACATCTCAGCCAGGAAAAAATTGCTAAGACATTGACTGTTATGATGAGAAGTTTCCAACATTAGACTGTTTCTCAAAATAGGACTCCAAAATAATTCATTTCATGTGACTTCAACATTCCAATGATGACCAACACACATTTGGGAAGCAAGATTTTCTAGATTAACTTATTTATTTTTGTCTTGTTTTGTTTTATTTGGTTTTCATGTTTGTATGGACAGATGTTTGTGCATTTGTAATGAAAATCAGTAAGATTCCTGTTATTCCCCTGGCATTATGCACAAGATCTGAGCTTGGAATTAATGCCAGAACTGTTAGACCTTCGAAGTGATGAAAATTAAGCTTTAGTATGAGCTTTAAGTAATATGAAATTTGTCACATGGCCTTAGGGTACTCCAGTATCTCAACCATAGAAGCTAATTGGATTTGCAGGTTCTGCAGAAGCTAATTCTTTAAAATAGAATGAAATACTCATGTGTCTGATTTTTATTTTGTGTTTGCAAGAAGCATACACATCAACAGTGGAAGAGCAACATAGCATGTAATATGCACTAAATTGTGCTGTCCATTGCTATGCTCAGAGTCCAAAATGTAGATGTGATGGAATGATCAGCAACAAAACAAAAAATTGGAAGACTACAAGAAAAGTAATTTTGTCATGAAATAGGCAGCACAAAGAGAGAGACAGACACAGAGACGGAGAGGGACAGAGAATAAATGTTATGAAAAAGCAACTTCATGTTCAGTTAGAAAGTTTTCTAAGTGGGAGAGCTGGTTATGTAGTTTAGGCGAGTAGTAATTAGAGATAATGTAAAGATATATTTCTGTGAAAAAGTGATTCACAAATTTAAGGCATACAGAACTCACCCAAGACTTTTGTTAAAGTAATGATCCTGGTTCTGGAGATCAGAGCACATCTAAGACTGTGTATCTATCAACTTCTCCACATGGTAATAATTGAAAGTGTAAAGTGCATTTGTGTTTTCTCTGAAGCAGGTGACAGCTAACCTTGGAAATCAAGTACTGGCAGGCTCCTGACACCATGAACACTTGGATATGAATTACATTACTCACAACTTCACAAACGACTTGTGAGCAGTTTAAAGAGAATGAATCATGTAGAAATTAATGTTTTGTAATGTTTAAGAATATCTACTTGGTTCAATGAAGTTTCCAAATATATATCTCTTTAGTTAGTCGATTAATTGATCAATGTGTGCTTTTATTTAAAGAGAAATGTATTTGCTCATGGGTGAATTACATTAAACTGTAAGTGTAATAATAAGGCAAACATTGCCGTTTTAAACAATCGCAACTTCCTCAATACTTTAAATTAATATTTAGCCACTTTCTGTGATTTGGTTTCATTTTTATATTTTTTTCTGGTGATGTCACAATTTTAATTACATCCTATTCAATGTAAAAATACTTGCCAATTGTATTTCATTAATGCTGAAGACCAAAACAACACATAAATTATGCATGGCATGACATATGGTACCATCTCAGATTTCAACTTATATGTAAATGTGTGCTATTAGCATTAGAATGTATCCATATAAAGTATTTTCTTATATAAATCCTTATCATACTTTTCTGTATCAAGTTCCTAGGGAATATAAATACATCTAACTGAATTTATTTTTTAAGACTATATAATACATGCATTAAATCATCCATAAATAAATATTCAATTACTATGTATTTAATTTCACATAATTTAGTTTTTTGTTTTGTTTTTGGTGCCAGGGATCAAACTCACAACCCTGCACTTGCCAGACAGGTTCTTATGCCAATGATCTAAACCCCCAGCCTGAGGGTTTTTGTTTTGTTTTCTTTGTTTTTTTATGAGTTTTTATTCAAATATGTTTTGACAAATATTTACTGCACATCTATTTTTGGCGATGCATACCAGATTAACAGGTACAATTTTATTGATTCATCCATGCATTTATTGACTGGTACTCTGGAAACCCAAGGCCTTTGTACTGAGCTCAATCCACTGGACTGCTGTCTATTTTCTGAGACTAACACTTGCTAAATCACTAATGTGCCAACACAGCTCTGACTCATGGTCCTCCTGCTTCAGCATTATGGACTGCTGGGATTTCAGGATTTTACCACCACACTCAATTAATTTTTATGTTTGCATGTATCTGTTAAAAATTGTTTAATTTAAAATATTTGATGGGAAACTTTGACAAATCATATCAAATGTAAATATCACTCTATGGACTATCCTACTCTACTCCTAGCAAAATACTCTATGGGGTTGTTTAATACAGCTGCCAAATGAGTCATATTTAGAAATATAGTGTCCCAACTGGAATATAAAGAAATCTTTAAAAAATAAACTAATAGTCTTATAAAATAAAGTATAAAATATTTTGTATATTTATAGAAAAAATTATGAATAATAGTAACATGTATCAACAAAATATATATGTGTGTGTGTGTGTGTGTGTGTGTGTGCATTTGCTTGTGTGTGTATGTTTGCATTTGGACATATGGCAAAGAAAAATGATTTTGTTAAGCAGCTGCTATGCATTATACTCATAAATCAATCCATGAGAGATGTGCTAGCCAGTTATTACAAGGTGGGAGATTGGCGAAGGTGTTTAGTATTGTAACCAAGAAAACTCAGTAAAAGACTGAATTATCGTTATAAATTTCTTGAAAAAAAGTTGAAGCAAAAACTGACTGAACAATGTGACTCACTTTAACTAACATTTACAATGTACATAATGAAATGGACTTTAAAAGTCAAGACCAATTTTGGGTAGTTTCTCTAGGAAAGTCATGCTTGATATCATTGCCTGTCACTGCAGTAGCAGAGGTGACTTTGGATGTTAAGATCTCCTACTTAAGTTTCTCTGTTTTATGCTGAAATGAAATTAAGTGTTTTGCCTAAAGCTTAAAGTCCTCACTGAGAATTTCTGTCTGTGTTGTTCAACTGTGTTTCCTCAATAAGTATCTAAACATTTTCTGACTCATTGTGGCCCTTCAAAATTTTGCTGAATAAATACAGACTACATGTAACAAGAGTCTTAGACAGAGTGTTATTGAACTTTACTTGGGTTGAGGTTATGTCATTTTCAAGGTATAATAGTGTTTGATACTCCATTTGCAAAATTAAGCATACCTGATCTGTATGACAGTTGTTCTCTGCGAATTGTTATGTTCCTTATGACTATTTTTTCATCTACAGTGTAAAAGATGTTGGTTATAGCATAGATCAAACTATTTTCCTTGAAATTATTATTTTATAATTAAAATAAAGTTGCCTGTATTATGAGAGACAAAAAGACCATGTGTCACCTGAAGGTATATTATGCACTTTATTTCTAGGTATGATGAATTAAAAATTACATGTAGCAATTTCAAATTTAATTTTTTGTATAAATACACAGGCAATCATAGTTAGATGACTTCATTTCTACATTTGTATTTCAATTGGTATTGTCTAAAAGTATGATTGGTATTATCTAAAGTATTGTTTCTACATTAAACAGTAACTCTCTTGCTCTTAAAACGCTGGGATATTCCCTAACTGTAATAAGCAGTGATACAAGTATTAAACACTTTAGTATAAACTATGGTTCACATTTTCTGAATGATTTCACTAGTAGTATTAAAGCAGGATTATCACATTCCATGATTAACTTGAATCTTTGCATTACAAAGTTCATAGTCAAAGATAAATTTTAGGATGCAAGAAAATTTAAACGTATTTGCCCTTCCCAGATTCGACCTTATTATTTAATACAAATGTATGATCATTGGCTTTTATCAGTTATAATTATGTGAAACTGATTTTCATGTAATGTTTATAGTTAAATAATTTGAACCTAATGGGTATAGGAAAATGCTTCTGAGTACTTTAAATTGTCGTTATTATGTTGAATGTATTCTAAAATATTTATGGCAGTCTCTTCTCTTAGAAAGGAAGAATATATGGAACCTGATTGAATACATTCATTAAGATTTTAAGATTTCATTCAGGATACTACATCTGAGAAAGAACTGCCTGTTGAACTTGATTAGATTAATAAAGACTGTTCCCACTCCTCTGGGGTTAATAACACAGGGTAAGTTTTATAGACATAGAAGTTCATATTCCTTTAATCATTTCAACTGTTCTCTTTCATTTTCATACTTAGTTAATGAGGTAAGCATTAGTTCATCAGACTTCTCACTCTTGAAAAGCTTCTGAAAATAGGACTGACTTGGAGTTTAAATTGAGTTTGCATTATGAGATAACATGTGCTTATTTTTATTTTGTTCTGTTATCTATTGTTCACAGTTTTCCTTGATGCTGAGATATTACACAATCATTTTTGCTAGAGCTTAGCAAACATTAGAGGATTAGGTCATATTTTCCCTTTATTGGTGTTCTACTTCCTGTATGTTCTTTTACTAGTGATGATAGTTTCCCACAGGTACTCTCACGTGCATTGTAAGAAGTCATTTAATTTTTCCATATGTCATTTTGTTAGCTGGAAATGTGAAGTTACTATCTAAAACTGATTATATGTTTTTGTGTCTGTTGTTACAACAAACATTATAATGCAGCTTACATTTTCTCATAGCAGTTCATCCATTAGAAATTAAATGCTGTTTTGTGCTAAAAAACAAACAAACAACTGTTACTCACATTGATCCCAGATTGTGCAACCCAGTTAGGAAGTTTGCTAATTGCCAAGAATTTCTGTCTTATATATAGTTACAGGATGGGCCGCAGCTTCCTGGCGTAAATTGGATTCTAATCAAAGGGTTGGAGCCCCCTTCCTTTGCCCATTTCTCTTTCCCCTGACCTACTCAGATCTCACATTTTTTTAATGACAAAAGACAAAGCTTGTACAGTATATTGAATGTGCAGGTCATTTGAACAAAATTTTCATCCACTGCAATGACAACCCAAAGTGACTTCAGCTCTAGTCCCTCTCATCGCTGCAGCCGCTGGGCGCAGGGTGGGAAAAGTACCGAGTCCAACTCAATAACTTTGCCCTCGCTACCAGGACAGCCTGAAGCTTCTTCCACTGTCACATCTCTCTCCGCTCTTCAAAATTTCATCTGTGCCAGTTTTGGAAACAGAGGTAGTGATTTGAACATGAGTTTAGACCATTTCCAATATGAATGAATGGCTGAGCGTTTCACTGTCATTATTGCAGGTGTCCTGACATAATTGTGATTATTATGAAACGTTTTTAACAATTTTGTACCATGCCTGGCCAGCAAATCATATGAAATAAAATCCAGAATGCTGTTACCATTTTTGTTACAATTACCTTATCCCATCCTGCTATTTGATTTTAGAAATACACAGACAAACATAGGAAATTTCCAAAGTTCTCCAAGTTTGGAGCTCAGCTTCTGGCATTATGAGACAAGGTGAAGAAGAATTCATTTGAATTCTTCAACCTATAATGATAAAACCCACTTAAACTTGTTAATTCTATTAGTATTCATTGGGAGACTATGCAAGGAAAGATGCTATGATTTTCTTTTACATTTAGCTGATTTTCACTTTAGTGAAGTATTAGTAGGAAATAACAAAAGCTATTAGGTTACATTGTTCTTTGAAATTATTGCTAAACTTAGAAGCATCATCAAAATTCCTTTTTTTCCCTTTTTCATTCACAATTTCATAACAAAGCTACAGGCAAAGGATCCTGAAAGGACTGTGATGAATTAGAAACCCTTTGTTTTCTGTAAATACTTTAAAATCTCTTGAGAAATTATTGATCATCAAGGAAGAGAAAAAAATGTACTACAAAGTTAAATATGGTTGTTTCTTCATCTTAGTATATAAGAGAATATATATTAAACAGCCTATGAATTTTAAAATAAAAATTATTTGAAATGTGCTTAAAATTATTATTGTGATGATTATATTTGATATTAAATCCCAGTAATTTTCTATCTCATATAGAAACTCTTGGCCTAGACAATAATATTTAACATGACAAGTGACTAAATATTTTTTAAGAAGCAAATAACCTATGAAAAATATTTTTCATTTTTAAGTGTGCAGTCACTAATCATTACATTAAAAATATTCCTAGAACTATAATTTTAAATTTCATTTTAAAAATAAGAATAATGTACTGTGTATTATTCATATGTGAAGAGGAATAAAATGCATTCTTCAATATTTATCATTCATTTGAATTCACCTGGTTCTGGTAATGGCTCAAGTAACTAGGCAGGTTATGACACTGTACTGACAAATACTAACATATAATCAACTGTCAGTTTACATTATGTTAGAAACAAAGATCTGTTGCAGACAAATGTTTCTTTCCCATGTATTTGGTAATTACATGAATATTTTAACCTACTATTTTAGGGTAACAAAAAGGCATAAATAACTGACAAGTAAAATAAAATGAGCGACTCCAGAATAATTAATTTTCTTTGCATGGCTTTTAGAAATGTGTATCTAAATTACAATATCCAAATACAATTATGCCAAATATTTGGACAGAAATAATATTTATAAAAATGAATGGTTTGAGAAAACTTGTATCTTTAGAAAAAAGAATGTAAACACCTTATAACAAAAATATTCATGCTGCTGTTGTTCTTGGTCCAAGTGAGCAGGCTTTCTAATAGGTGTAAGGTATGTCGTGTGCCATTGCTGTGCGCAGACTGTGCCTAATGCATCCCCAAGGGGAAGTTCTTCTCTATGTAATGGTCTGCAGCCTAGAGAATGCACCTGGCTTTATTCATCTACTCTAGATTTCTTAATTATTCAGGGTTTGAACCAAAAGTAAACAACCACTAGCAATAGTGAAAATGATGTCAATCAGATTATTTATAATTATGACTAGAAATATAGTGTTATTACTGATATTAGTATATTATGTTCTACTATTTTAGTTATTGTATTACTCTTATTTAAAAATATGTGTTAAATAGTAGCAGTATTTTTTTCCAGAAGTTAATACAGAGATTTTTTGAACTTCTAGCTTAAGACTGTAGTTTAAGTTAAAATAAATCTTAAAAGTTTGTACCAAAATGTAGTACAAATTTGTTTGACAATAAAGCATTTTACCATCAGATTTATCCTTAGCATACAAGTAAATTTAACCAACTCAAACCTGTTGGCAAAGGTTTTGGGGAGAAAAATATAAGAGGTGGCAAAACTATTACTAGCAACTAGAAAACAAAACCTATGAATACAAAGACCTGAAAATTGGGTAAATGAACAGAAAAATTTTAGATGTTATTAAAATCTCATAGGAAATCACATTACAAGACTCAGAAAAAACTCAATAAGAATGAAACACTGAAAACAATTTATTGGTACAAAAATGAAAGCTCATGGAGCAGAATAAGCAAAGGCAGGCCTAGAAGAGTTAAATAAGACTAATCCTTTGGAAATGAGATAGAAAAGTTAGCATAACATGGAAAGAGAATGAAGGGAAAAGGAAAACCGGGCAGGCACTGGAGGGAGACAAGTTTTAAGAAACAAAAGTTTAAAATGCGTAGCCTTAAAGGGCAGAACAGCTCCAGCAGGAGATGGCAGTTACTGTGTGCAGTGCAATATTTTTTTTTTTTAAGAGTTGAGGTTACAGACTACGAACAACTGCTACAGCTTTATATGATTTGCTCCCATTTAAGGAAAAATAAATCAGGTCTAATATATTGTACATTTGATTTCCAACATGATGAATAGATGTACATTTAAAAACTGTCTGAAAAATGCATATCATTTTATTTAGGTTTATGTTAAATAAATCACATTTTTGATCCATCTCTTCTTGGTTTTGTTATGTAGGTGTTGTCAATAGGCAAATTTGAACAAATAAAAGATGCTCAATTTATTTTATATGAAAATATTAGATATCCTTATATTTGTATTATGCCTAATATGCCAATATTTCTTAGTAATTGTAAGAGCAAATTGGTTCATGATATCATCAAGAACAAATAGATCTTTAGGACCTAAAATTAATAGTAAAAAACTTGATAATATTTAAGCAAAACCTAGGATTTAGAATCACTCCTGAGATTCCTTAGCAGGAAGTAACTCAAATTACAAAGGGCATCAATTATATTCAAAAGCTAATATCAATATTTGAAACAATTGCAACAGCAATAAAAATACACATATGCGGACCAAACAATTACTTATGAAGAAAAAAATAGAGAAAAGTTTGACTCTCAAAAAATTGTATATGAAATATACATATATATTTATAATTCATACCACATAATTTGTAAATGTATATACATATTTATGTACAAAAAACACATTATACTATTAGTATCTTTGTAATTTACGGAAATAGTACTTCTTTAAAATGTAAGTTATGTCTTAAATTTTATTTTTAAAGGACATTTTCATAGCTATACCTGAATCTAAGCCTCGTTCATTTTTTAGGCAACACTTTAGTTTTAATATATTTATGTAGTTATAGAAACATAAATATACAGTAACACCTTTGTTCACAAATGCTTCTGTTCACAGACATTTGGTTCACAAACAAACAAACATAATTCAGCTTTATGTTGCTTCCTTTTGTGAACTCTGCCGGGGGTAACAAAAAACCTCAGCCACCTACCCCAGAATCATGGCCTGAATTAAGTTTGTGAACTTAGGTATCACTGTATTGACATCTACTGAAGCCAGAAAAACAGACAAACAAACAACCAATTTGCTGTACTGTAATTAGAAAAGCAGAAACAAAAACAAAAACTAAAAATAAACTGTAGTTGATCTAGAAAAAATAGAACACTGAGAAAGAAAAAACCAAAAAGGTAAATCAAGAAGATAGTGATATTGATATGTTTTTTGTTGGCCTGATAAAATAATTCTTTCCTGAGTTCCCTGCAGAAAAGATAAATCACTGCCTTTTCTCACTTTAGCCTCAAAACTCATTTCAACTAAATCTTTAGGTTCATATTCAGCATGTCAGCATTTGCAAATTAAAAATAAATAAATAAATAAATAAATAAATAAATAAATAAATGGAAATTTCTATGCTTTTTCCTATGCAGTATAATTCCATGGGAAACTCAGCAAAGTTTTCAACTTCATAAATATAATTTTGACATTCTTTAGTCTCTGTCTCTGTGCTTATGTTTCATTGCCCAGTTTTGTTTCTTTTGAACCCTCAGATACGTCTTCTCAGGCCCTACTTGATCTATCTGGGTTTAATATGCATTTATTTTTCTTTTATAATTATCTTTTTCAAAATAAGTCATCTACATTCTAATCACATTTTCATATAACTCAGCTGACTAGAAAAGGAAAGGTACAATCTATATAAAATATAAATAAATTTAACAAATATAGCAATGGGTCTTTGCCTTTCTTTGAAATATATTTTAACGAGTTCATATAATGTTGTAATAAAATAAAGAATATATTAATGATTGGAAGACATTTAGGAGAAAATTCATCTCAATATTCATTCATCCTTGGAAATTTTTACCTATTCTGTTTCCATATTGCATCTTCCATATATATCTATATTTAAATGCAAATTTATACCCAAAATTTGCTCTCCTGCTTCTTATATATATTGAAATAAACATTTGGAAGGCACTTGGCAAAGTTTTCATGTTTCTATCATGGAAAAGCCTTGTGTGGCATTTGTGTTTTATTTTTCTGTCACTGTTCAAAAAGTACAAATTTTGCCTATTTTTCTTCTATTTCAGAAACTCAAGATCACCTTGACAATGATTGCCCCATTTGAACTGTTTCAGGAAGAACAGCAGAGCAATTTTACCAAGGACTAAAGAGTTTCAAATGTGCTGAGATACTGATTCCAGACAGCCAAATGACCATTAAACAGAGATGGGCAGTTGTGGAATATGAAACTAATTTGAGAAATGTGTATTTTGACATTTTTTATTACACAAGCAGTTCTATAATCTCTGCATCTCACTCTAGATACAGAAAAAAAAGTTATTCTTGCCATAGAAAGGTTAGGACAGTTAAAGAGGAAAACTCATTTATATAGATTTTCAAGTCACTGTAATAAAACCAAAAACACCAAAATGACATAAGTGGGGAAATGGTAAGTGCAGGGAAACCACTTAACAACTGACCTTTGCCATTCTGCTCCTCTTAGAGACTTCTGGAGCCCACACAAAGTCAAACAAACACCCAATTAGGAAGAATTAGAGTATATTTAAAACCCACACTGCATCTGAAATCAGGTAATGCATAGGAATATCTGAGCCTTTAAAAAATATACCTCTTAAAGTATTTAAAGCATAATTTCAGCTCACTGCTGTTTTAAATAAATGATAGCATTGTTTACCTATATAGATGTCAATCTGCAGTAGTTTGCCTGAATGCAGACCCTGGATGCAGCAGAGAAATACTTAGTTTCATCCTTCATAGCACTTTGGGAATAAATATCTTATTACAATTTATAGACAAATAATCTTTTCCAAGAAGATATAACATTTTCTAGTTTAACTAATATTTTGTGTTATGGGTCAAGTTATTATCACAAAAAGGGTATTTAAGAAATCTTAGGAGCTCTTTAACAAGTCACTGTTAAATATTCCTTGTTCTTCTAACTGCCAAGAATGAAGAATTTTTTAATATTTGTATATTCCTGGAACACTATAATTCAATACAAAAATGGCAGACTAAACATAAATCTAGATATATTCTAGCTCCTGAAGTTTTATTTGCTGCATGATTAAATATTCAATTCAAGTAGTATAATTGCAGAAGTCTATACATGGATGAGAAAACTCATTTGTAAGGTATTCTTTGTAAGTTTAAAATACCTCTTAATCTCATTTATTACTACCTTCTATATATTACCAAACATGGAGCTGTATGTGAAATTATATCTGAATAACTCTTGCCAATTTTACAATTGTTCTTGTGTCATTTAAAAAATGTCACCTTATTATTTTCCGATTTTCATTTGCAAAGTCTGCAATGTATTTTGGTAAGCATCTATGCAGATTTTTTGTTAGATATAAGCCTTCTCATTTCTAACTTCAGAAAGTCAACATAATCCATCTGCCACTTTCTCTTCCCAGCTGTATGCAGCTTTGCCAAATTGCTGCAAGTTGAGCTTTTTTCTGTCTTTGCAGGCTTTTACCCAATACACCTCCATTTTCCTTGAGCAATGCACCATGGACACAGGTGCAGATGGTGTGGAGAGAAGAGCAATACATTCGGGAACAGTAATGTTAGGCTTGCAAGTGTTTTGACAGAACTTTTAATTATAATTCAAAAAAGAGAATTAATTTAGTTAAAGAGTAGGTACTAGTGCATCCCGATGAATGTAGCCCTTAAAAAGATGCTTGACTTCCAAACTCAAATACTGTTGCCATATTTTGTGAGGAAGAATCACATATTTCAAGTTGATTTATTTTAAAACTTTGCAAATTAAAATATTGTAACTTTTCAGTAATTTTCCAATGAAGTCAACTAGGGAAAAAACATAAATATGTAGATGGCAGGTAGGCAGACAGACACATGATACAGCGATAGACAGATGATAGTTAGATGTTGGTAGAAAAAAACTTACTATTTGTGCTTTTAATTATAAAATAGAATTTTCAAAATATTTAGAACACCTTAAATCTTATGTTCTAATTATCATTGATACTTAAATCAGGAACTGAGGAGTTAGACAACTCTTATTAAGACTGTTGTAATGTGCTTTGACTCCTTTCAAACGCTCAAATTAAAAGAACTTGTGGGCAAATCATCTCCTAAATCTTGCTTAGTGAAGAAGCTGTATTTGGCCTCCAGTACTCTGTTCCTCAAGGTGTTTATACAGAAGTCGGTAGGACTGCTTTGACCATTAAAATACAATTTGTATACTGTAACCATTTTAGCTATGCAAATATTTGTGGTTAACAGGTGGATAATTATTCCTCTTAACGTGTTAAATTATTCGTTTTTCCACTTAAAAGAAAAAAGTGTATTTGGGAGGAGGGTGACCAGAATTTTACTTTAATGAAAAATAGGGAAGAAATGAAAAAAAAAAGCACTTATTTTTGGAATCATGCTCATTTTTGTATAATCTCTATGTAGCATGACTACAGACAAAAATGAAATAAATATATCTCAGATTGTAGGGATTCTGCAAGCAAAGGGAAAATAAAAGGGAACACACACCAAGGGTCAGAAAATGACTGCCGCCCACTAGCTTTTATTGACATTAAAGAACAAAGAAACTCATACTGTGCAAGCTTAGATTATATAACTTATTTGCTACTTGTCCTTATGGAACCTCATGCTCTTATCTTGAGGGGATGTTTCAAAGCCTGCACCTTCTACCAAGATGTTGTCAACCGGATATGTTCAGGACAAGATGGAGTTGGTGAGACTCCTTTACACCAGTCTACATTTAGAATTGTCTACATTTAGATGACATTGGAACTGTGAAACTTATGCATGTGTGTCAGAAATAATGTCCATAGGGAAAACAGTAGTATTCCTATTACAAGTGTCAGCATATTTCATGTTCTGGTTGAACGTTTGAATTTGTGTTGAAAAGACCCTCTTTAGTAAGTTGTAGCTTTTAATCTTGAAATGACAAGAGACATTCATTACAGTTTAATGTCAGGATAGATGCCAGAATCTGCTTTTTGGTGCCAGGGATTTCAGAATGATGTAAAAAAGCCCAAGTTTATCTGTAAGAATGTCAAGCATTTCTTAGGATTTTGACTTGCTTGTCAGCTTATCACTTTTTTGAGTGTCCTAGATAAGCATTTAAAGTGAATGTTAGAATGACTAGCTCTTGACTTGTATAAGATTAAGAAAGAGGACAAACTTGTTTGTTTTGCAATTCTCTATTACTGCGTTGTGAACACAATTGGACCACAAAGATGTTTATTAAATTTTTTCACATTAACAAAATTATTTTCAAGGGATATTCTCAATCTGTAAGTACAGTTTTGCTAAATTCAGTGATTGATAAAAGACAAACTGATACAGGATCATTAAACCATGATGATCAAAATAGATGTTTTAATTTACTCTAAAAGTTTAACATTTTTAAATCTTTATTTCACAGATTCAATAATGAAAGTTAGCAGTGTAGACTACTGACAAACTTCTGTTTTAATTCGGTAAAAATTTTACCTGGTAATTCCTTTATTTGAAAATGTACAAATATTATTACTATATTAAACAGGTCAAAGATAATATAAAAGAGTCATAATATTTATAACAATTTCTGACAGCAGTGAATATTATGCCATGTTAATGTAAAATGTGTTTTAAGACAATGTTAAGCTAGTCACAGAACAATATTCAATAAGATACTACAATATTTTGCACAAAAACTAATTATAATCACAGATATTCCCAACTGAACTCCTTTGGCCTAAAAGTTTTACAGCATTCACTCTATTATCTCATCCACTAAAAAGTATTATGGCTACACATATATTCAAGCCAGGAAATACAGATAACCCTTCCCTAAATACTCTCATACGATGAAATGACAATTTGAATATAAGACACTGTAGATCACAAGACACTATCATGCCTTCTGAGATGTATGTAAAAGAATATGTAAGATTGTGGGACTTTTTATTCTATTATGGAGGAATATTTTTATCTTTTATAAAATTAACTATTTCCATAACTACATTTGGGGAGGTTAATATGAACACAGATCTGTTTTAAAGAGCTCTGTAATAATGTTAGCAGCCAACTTGTTTGGCCTGAGAGATACGAGAGCTGCATTGGTGATTAAAAAGCGTACTGCTAGGTGGGTCTTGGTAGTTCTCTGCCATGGCACCTGGGGAAATATTTTGTCCCTGCTCCCTTCTATTCTGACATTCTACCTGTTAGCTGTGCTTCCCTGCTTGTTTGAGATCAGCCAGTGCTTTACACAGAGCCCTTTATCTGTGATGTCTTTATTTCACCGTCAGCTGGTCATGGACTGAAGCCTCTGAAACTGTGAGCCAACATAAACCCTACTTCACTTACGTTGTATAAATCAGACATTTTGGTCACAGTAATAGAAAACTAATACGAGATTTGTGTTTATTGACACAGGGTCATATTCAACCTGTCCCATAGGTAATATCACTTTGGCTTGTGGCACCAGACACACCCAGAAAGACTGCTTCTTTATTTGCTATTTGGTCCCCTGTGAGTCTATTCCTTGTAAGTCGTTCTGAAGCCACATTCCTCTCTCTATCACTGCCGGTCTCTTCTTACAACCTTTGCTACTCTATTCCTTTCACTAGCCCTGCTTATTCTTCAGTCTCACTACACATTTTCCTTTTCTGGGAACTCTTCCAATATTGCCATGCTCTAGTAGTAAAGTGCATCATCTTTTACTTAGCTCTTGTGACAACAAATAGCTATAATTTTAATAACATGTGACTTCATGACTGATGTCTTACTCCAACACTATGAGATCCAGAAGACAGGATTTTGTATATTTTCTCACTCATCTTTGCCCAGTATAGTTACCACTGGCTGACACTCAAGAGCTGAGAGAACCCCAACTAGTATATGGAGAAAGTTGCAAGAGAGTGCAGAGAAATTCCAAAGGACACGGGAGAAATTAATACTGTTAGGATATTGTACTGGTTTTGATTAATTCAATATTTATGTGCACTTGGTTATCTCTGCTATAGCATTTTGTCAATCTGTTTTACTGCAAATTGATTTTTATATGTATTTTTTAATCTGGTCATCAATATTATTCCAACATGTAAAAAAGACACCAAATAGGAAGATTCCTGGGTTGCTTGGCACATATCCACAGAAGCCTTAACACATGGACTAAAATTTTGTCATATGTAGAAAACTGAAAATAATGCTTTTCCAAAATTCTTGAATTGAAAATATTTGTATAATGCAATTTAAATTACCAGTCACTGAGAAGGAATTTCCATCAGACCTTTTTCTTATTTGTGATTTGCCCTCACTGCTTCAGCAAAATAGAAAAATATGTCTATTGTTTTTTTAACTTTTCATTATAGGTATTTAAATATATTTAAAAGGAAAATATTTTCTTTCATCAGTGTTTAACATCTGATAAAAAACTACATGGTAGGGCTAAATAGAAATGATAAAGAAGTTTAGAAATTTGGGTTCTAATGTTTCAGTATTACTTTTGCAAAAACAGTGTTTGATGCAAAATTTAACATAGAACCTTGATGATTCTTCCCCAGTATTAAATTGAAAATATTGTTTTAATTATGTTTTACCAGTTATTTGATGGTACTATTGTAATTGAAAATTTACATGTTATATTTTTGCATTGAATTGCCCTTCTTTGGAATTGGATAAAAAGAATTTTTATTCATTGAATGGAATTTGAAAATATGCTCTTTTGTTATTTATTGGAGTGGATACAAGATAAAGCAACAAATTATATGTTTAAATCATGAAAATAATTTCTCATTTTTCATATTTAGCTTTGCTACTAATCTATAAACTTAAGACATTTACTTTGACATTCTAGAAAATTAAGATATTATTTATTGCACATTATATTTTAAAATCATAAGAAATGGGTGTATTGATTCTTTTGAAATAAATTCAAAACTATATTATGTTAATCATATATTATTCATTCTTTACAAATTTCACACACTGTTTTTCAGTGTAGGAGTCTACATTTATGACCCTGCAACTTCCAGTCATAATATTTTGAAACAGAATAGCCCCAGGGAAAATAAGCTTATGACTAAATTTGAGCAGACAAATTATATAAATCAAAATTCATAAAAATTTTCAATTTCTAGTGATCATCATTCATAATTTAGTAAACTGGGAAGATTAAAAATTGCCTTTAGTAACAAGAAAGAATTTTGGCAAGCCTGGTGTGATGGTGCATGCCTATAATTCCAGACCTCTGTAAGGCTGAAAAAGGAGGAATGCAAGTTGGAATAAGTCTGAAAAATATATCCAATTAACAAGAACATGTCTCAAAACAACAGATAGAGCTTTTGCTCTGCTTTTATTTTGAGTGTAGCAAAAAAACCCCAAAACACCAAAAACAAAAACAAAGAACAATTATTCTGGCATTTGAGATCAAAAGTTAGAATCAGTTTCTATGCACATTCACGTTTATAGTGGCACAGTTAGAATAGCTAAATCTTGGAAATAGCCCAAATGCCTATTATCTATTGAATGGATAAAGATGTGATTTTTTTGTACAATAGAGTACTACTCTGCCATAAAGAATGATAAACCTGAGACATTTTAAGGTAAAAGGATGCACCTTGAGATCATACTCTTAAGTGAAATAAATTGGACATACAAGAAAATTTTGCATTGTTTCTCTGGTGTGAGAAACCAAAAGAGTAAATAAGACCAAAATGCATCATAGATTTTATGAAATAAGAAGAAAATGTCCAAATGGGAAGGGGAAATAAGGAATGGGAGGGGAAAAGAAGGAAGGGAAAGAAAAAATTAGAAAAAAAGGTAAAAAGAAAAAATTTCTAAGTGAAGGGAAGAGTTGAAGGCGGTTAAGGAAACACAAAAACAAATCCCCTATGATGGATGTGATCATTATGCATACTTAAAATGAATCAATAATCTTAATTAATAAAAAATAAATTATTTGTTTATAAGTCTGCCATTAGAACAACAAAGGGAAGAAAAATATACAGAAAAGTAAGTTCCTGATTTTACGTTATATGATGTGCAGGAGCCATAGCATTAGAAGTTTGGTATTTTTGTTTTGAAAATTTCTATTATAGAATTTTCAAAATGTTGATTTTCTTAAGTAACTTAAATAAAAAGAGAGGATTGCATAGCTCAGAAACTTATTTAAAAAAAAAAAAGGAAAAGAAATATAATGGATAATGTGACTAACACTTTTCACTTTTCAGAAAATGTACAGAAATCAGATTACATTTGTTTATTTTAAATGGACAATCTGGGCAATGAAACTAAAGTTCATACTGTAGTAAATACAACCCCTAGAAAAATAATATAAAAACATTCCAGCACTTTTGACCGCAGTCAAGAAAGTGAGGGGGGTACATGATCCTGAAAATGATGATAAAGCATGAATTCAGAGAAAAGTAAGCTTTGACGTCATTAAGTGCCTCAAGGTACTTGATACTCTCTGGGAACTATGTCTTTGTTTTAATTTTATGGCTATGTATGGAATCAAAACAAGACACAGTATCAGTTCCTGGTAAAAAGGAAGATTTTAGTGTTACCTGGTAAAAAGGAAGATTTTAGTGTTACATCACACATGGACAGGAGAACTAGATCCCCATTGTAGTGCATTTGCTCACAATCTTGAAACAATGAAAGTTCTTAGGAAATGCTCAAACAGGTTGTAATAACCATTCACCGTATTGTTATGAATTCAGTAATATTCCTTTATTTTAAAAAATGATAATGGGATAAAATGGTTTAAATTGATCCTGCGTTAGTAACAACACCAGGCACACCAGACTCATTTTTCAGAAGGACAATGCTCTTAGAGTCAAGTATCCAAAACTTACACAGACTAAAATGTTGACTAACTTTCAGATGCTGTACCTACCTAAAGAACCACATCACACTGGGCAGGAACCAGAAGAAGCAGCATGAAGAATAAATAGGTTTCATTTGTTTCAACAGATTCAAAATTATGACAGGTACAAAAGAACTACAAAAGAGGTAATCTAGATTTAGTGATTAGAACTTTTCTAAAAATATAAAATTAATATCAAAACATATTTTATTTAAATAACACTTTCAAGATATATGAGAGATAATAGGAAAGTGTAAAAAAGTAAGTATGACAGAAAGAACAGCATCGGGAGATGACGAAATAGGAAACGTGGTAAGGATTCCAGGAGAAATTGAAGATCAAGTGATACAGGTTAACATGTTTCTATTTAAATTTTCAGAAGACATTAATAGAGACAAAAGGCAGCATTTTTTTGAGCCCCTGAAAATTTTTCCAGCTATGTTAATGGCACAAATTTTTAAAGAATATGATTTAACTACAAAGTGAAAAGTTCTTTCTCTTTCGTTTTTTATGATGAAGCAGGAAAGCACCAAATGTTATGAAAATAGATTAAAAGTAGTGAAAGATGTGTTAGAGAAAGTTTTGTGCCAAAAATAAGAATTAGAGCCACCTACAGAGACATGTACTTGTAGTCACTTCACCCTGGGAGGCTGAGGTGGAAAAGTTAGTAAAATAGTTCTGGGAGCTGATCAGACCTTCAGCAACCTGTGGGAGGATGGAAGGGAATAAAGAACCACAAAAGGCAACATTCAAGGTGCAAGGGGGCCAGGAGGAACCTGCCTCTTGTCGATAGGCACAAGAATTCTGGGATTGACCGCCATTTATTAGCACGTGATGAGCCCAGGTGGAGGGATGTGTTTTTTTTTTTTTTTTCCTGTAATAGTAACAGAAGTGAATAGGACACATTAATGGGGAGCAAGCTCCTCACTCTACCCACGTGCCTGGATTCTTTACTTTGTCCGCAGCAGGTGATATCTTGCCTTAGGAGCGCTGCAGTTATGAGCCTTCCCTGTGTAGCCAGGAAGTGTGGCAGCCTTCTACACGCTTCCCTATTACTCAATCAAGGTCACATGGCCTTGAGACCAAGTGGAGTCCAGTCACACAGCCTGGTCCCCACCAGAATAGTGAGACATAGTCTACAAATAAGAAAAGGACAAGAGGCTGATGATTTCTGAGGTGTGAAGGCCTTGGATTCAATTCATAGTACTATTAAGAAGGAAGGAGCAGAAACTACTAGCGTACTCCCAACAAACAAGGGGGAGGGGAAGTAATTGAGAAAACAGGAGGAATGATAAAAATATATAAGGCAAGTGAGATGGTCTACACATGCATGTAAGTCATTTAAAAGAAATTTCCAAACTAAATCATTTAGATTTGAAGAAGTTTCACAACATTTCTTTGTCACCCAATAGAAGAAAAACAACTCAAAACTCGGATGTGGAATTAAATGAGAAGACAACTTAACAGTAGCGGGGATAAAAAAGCAATCAGTGAGAGACATTACAGACATGATGCAAATGATCTTAGAATTTTATATTCAAATAAGGACAATACAAAATGTACATTCAGAAAAAAAGGAAACATGAATCAAATTAGAAAATTCATAATCAGATAAATTGATATTGAAAAATCATACTAAATGTAACCAGAGATTCCAATTTGACAGGAGAGTTAAATCACATAGTTTAGATAAGACAGTTTCAATGTTATTTGAGGGGATGCATAAAAAGAAAACAGTATGAGTGTGAGTTTAGTCTGCATGTGAGTTTAGTCTCCCTATGATAGCAAAGACAAGCTGAAATATAACAGATAAGCATTACAGTGTAGTTGAATCACAAGGCAAGGAAACAATCTAAAAATGAATATAAATACAAAAATGTATTTAAAAACCTGTGCATATTTAAACTCGCACATGCATCGAAGATGCATGTTTGATTCACCACAGTGAAAAGTTGAAGGGGAAAAAAATACCTGAAAGATGGAGAGAGTAGTTGATACTTTCCATCAAACAGCAAATTTTGGGAAAATAGAGGATAGGCCAAACACGGTACTGTACAGTAAAAATATAAAATTATGCCTTTAAACTTGAGAAGGTGCCGCAGTTATGATACTCACTGAAATAAGTATTTGGCCAATAAAACAGAAAAAGCAATAACTCTCAAATTTTTTTTTTCCTTTTTTCCCAAGTAGCATTTCCAGCAAGGGTCAGAGGAACTTTTTTATTATTATTAAACTGAAAGCTATGAAGTAATCTATTTTTTTCCTCCATCTCCCCCGGAATGAGATGCGGACACCTCAGGGTGGTTTTCTGGTGGTCACCGCGTCTCAGTCCTTCCCTCCTAGATATCTTCGCTCCACTCCGGTTGCCCTGGCCTTGTCACTTCAGGCGATGGGTCGTTCTGAAGTATTTGCAGTGGCATTTTCCCTGGCTACCCTTGGTCCCTCCAGAGGCCCAGTGCTGCTCATGTCACCCCTGGCTGCGTCAGTCTGCAGTGAGGCTGTGGCCCCCGTGGCTGGCGTCTCCTCCGTCCCAGCCACCACTCAGGCGCTCCCACTGCATCGCATCAGTGGTTTTTCCATAGCACTAATATGCAATATCCTGTATGATTTCCTTAATTTACACCACTAAGGAGACCATTTAATGAATTATTTTTAAAATTTCATTCCGTTTTGGCTTTTTGTTTTATTTGTTTGTTTTACTTTTATTACACATTTGATGTAGGTAGTGCTTACATTCACTGAGGAGGTTCATACATGTGCATAACACATTTCAGTTTCCTCCCGCCCCATACCCACTTTTATTTTTCCAGCATCAGATTTATTTATTTTGTAAGAACTCATGAAGTTAATTATCATATATAAAGACTGAAAACCAGGTTAGTAGTCAAAAGAACATGTAAGATATATAAGATAATGGTACTAAGACAAGGCATACTTTTAGATTGCTCATATTGGATTATGATAACTCTTCTATTTTTTCCTATTATCTTTGATTTTGAGATATGGTTTTTAATAAAAATGGAATCTTGTGCATCTGAGTTACTTCACTTAATCTTATTAAAGGTGAAATTATTTTCCTACAAATGACTCAAGCTTAGCCTTTTTATAGTAAAGTAATACTCCATTGTGTATAAATGGTATATTTTTTTTATTCATTGTGCTGTTGAAGTACATATAGGATGTTTTCAAGATTTAGTTATTATGAATTTTGCTACTATAAAAACAAGTACGCATAAAACACTGATGTTCAAGGTTTTTAACATTTTTGAGAACACACTAATAGGGAAACGGCTGGGTTAAGTAGAATTTCTACTTTCCATAGTGTTTGTATCAGTTTACAGTCCCAACAATAAGGATTTTTTTCACCATTCTGTTAGTTGTCTCCTCACTCAGCTGATGGTTCCCTTTGCTGCAAAGAAACTTTTTAACTTGACATGATCACATTTGTTACGTCTTGGTATTATTTCTCAAATAGCTGGCATTTTGTTTAGAAAATCTTTGCTTACATGTATATCTTTAAGAGTTTACCTAATTTATCTTCCAGGAGGTTAAACTATATCTGTTGTAATGCTTAGTTTTGATCCACTTTGATTTTAGTTTAGTAAACAGTGAGAGATATAGGTCCAGGTGAAACCTCTGTCATGTGGTTAGTGAGCTTTCCCAGCACTAGTGATATAAAGAGGCTGCCTTTTCTCCTGCAAAGGAATTTGGTCCCTTTGTCAAGAATAATATGGCTGAATGGGATTGGAGTTGTTTCTGTATCATCTATTTTGTTCCACTGATCTAAAAGTCTGCTCTTGTGCCAATACCATGCTGTTTTTACACTGTAGCTCTGTGGTACATCTTGAAGGCTAAGATTTTGATGTAATGCCTCTTGCCTTATCCTTATTACCCAGCATTATTTTTCCTAGTCTAGGTCTTTTTTGCTTCCTTATGATTTTTAGGGTCACTTTCCCCACTTCTGTAAGGAATGTAACTGGTATTTTCAATGGGATTGCTCTAAATCTATGTCACAGTTCATATTTCCCTGATTCCAAATCAAAAAAAGGACACAAAGAAGACAAATAATTACCTATAAATCTCTTTATGAACATAGATGCAAAAATTCTCAATAAGATATGCAGCAAATAATTTAAAAGATCATGCATCACGATTAAGTAGGATACTTTCTAGGTTCGCAGATACGGTTCAACATATGGAAATCAGGAAATGTAATAAACCACCTAGACAAAAGAATGGGCAAAGAAAATGAAATGATAATGTTCATAAATAGAGAAAAAGTATTTAATAAAATTCATCATCCATTCATGATTTAAAAAAACTGAAGAAAATAAGAATAAAAATACATGTATTTCAACCTGATTAAAGCTATCTATGACAAACCAACTACCAACATCATGTAAAATGGAGAGAAGCTGAAAACTTTCCCTCAAAAATCAGGAGCAAGAAGATAATATCCACTCTCTTCACTTCTGTTTAATGTAGTTCTCTAAACATTAACTAGAACAATAAGAAAATAGCCAAAAAAGAGAATATTGATAAATAAGGAAAAAGTCAAATTATTACCATTTGTCTTGACATGATCCTCTACATAGAAGACTCCAAAAACTCTACCAAAAGATTCCTCCAAGTTATAACCAATTTGTCACTGTAGCAAGATACAAAGTCAACACTCAAAAATCAATAGCATTCCTGTACACCAATAACAAATACACTGGCAGAGATATTAGGGAAACAATACCCTTCAAAACAGCTTCAAGAAAAATGAAATACTTGGGAGTTAACCAGGGAAGAAAAAGACTTGTACACTTAAGAAATCCTTTGAATCACTAGACATATGTTTATCATCCACTATAGTAAGAATTGATAAAAACTCTAAATAACAAACCAGAAAAACAAATCTATTGCAAGAAAAGGTAGGAAAATGTCTTGAAGACATAGGCATAGTCAGTGAGTTTACAAACAAAACCCCAACTGCAGGAGAAATATTACAAAAAATCAGCAACTAGGATCTCATATTATTAAAATGATTTTTACATGAAATCGCCAACAGAGTGAAAAGACAACCCACAGAATGAAAAAAAAAAAAAACTAGCCAAGTGTCCTTCAGAGAAAGCATTTCTATCTAGAACCTATAAAGAATGGAAAAAAATCAGGCCCCCAATTTCAAAGACATAATCCAAAAAGGGACATCTAAGATGAATACACACTTCTCAGATGAAGAAACACAAATGTAAAATAAATACATGACAAAATGTTCAACATCATTGATCATTCAAGAAATGCAAAATTCAAAGTGCACTGAGTTTCCACTCCAAAAAGAATGGCTATCAAGAAATCTATCGATTACAATACACCAATAACCAACTTTGGTGAGACTGGGAGAAAAGGAATCCTTCTCCACTGTTGGTAGGAGTGTAGACTCGTACAAATATTGTGGAAACCAGTATGGAGATTCCTTAAAAAAAAAAAAAAAAACTAGGATTGGAAGCGCTAGTCCATCTAGCTATTCCTCTTCTGAATACTTTCCCAGAAGAATCATCATGCCATGGTGATTGAAGTGCACCCATGTTTATAGCAGCACAATTTGTAATAGCTAAATCTGGAAATAAACCAAATACCCATCAATCATGGAATGAACTAAAAAGATATATTTTTACACAGTGTAGTACTACTCAGCTACTAAAGGATAAACTCGAAGCTTTTATACTTAAATGAATGCAACTGAGGACCATACACATAAGTGAAAAAAATCAGACTTGCATGTGTAAACATTGCATTGTCTCTCTAGTGTGAAAAACTGAAAGAGTAAATAAGACCCCAAAGTGCACAACCATATTGTGAAATTGAAAGGGAAACTACTCAAAAGGAATGAACAACTGGGATGGAGAAAGGAGAAAAGAAAGAAGGAAAAAGATAATTCTATTATTAATCTCTGTTAGTTCATCAAAAAGAGTGGTTTGTGCTTTCATTGTTTGATCATTGTTTCATGTCTGCATCCTGTAGTCTGAGTAACTGCTTTAAAGATAAAAACATGAAGTATATTAACCATTGTTAATCTCCTATTATTTTACTTTGAAATTATTTATCATTGCTTTTATTCTTTTTCTTTTTTATAATAAAAATTTAATGAAAGACTGCTCCTATCAGCGTATCATTCCAGCAGATACGTATTGGCCTTTAATGTAGACAGAAGGAGGCATGGCTTTTCACCCTAAGACTTATTATCTGTTTGCTTTTAAAATAATACGTGCTCAACAAAGGCAAAGACATGTGCTTGCCAGCAGGTGCATCTGTTCAGTAAGGAAGTCTGTCAATGTTTGTTTTCCTTAATCATAAAAAAGTTTCTCCCCATCAGTAATCCCAAAATTAATCAGGCATTCTGGTTCAGTTAATATGTGGATGGGGGAGATTTCTAATTATTCATAAAAATGAATTCTCAGTTTTGCAGGAATTATTACTAGGGTGCAGCCTTAAATTATGTACTTTTTATATGATTATCTTGAACAAAATATTTTAAATTTTGACGTAATTCCAGAAGGCATTTCACCTTTATGCTTTTCCATGTTATATATCTTCTTTAAATATGAAGATTATTTTGGTTTCATTTAAAGTTAGGTGAATTCTAGCAAAATGAAATACAGAAGTGGGTGTCAGTAACTAGAACACACACAGACTGACAGATGCAAAAAAAACTTTTTTAAAAAATTTGAATGCTTTACATTCTTGACAAGTCTCATGCTTTAACCCAATCTGCAATGTGCTTTGAGAATTGTGCTTATGTTTAATCATCAAGTAAAAATATTTGCACATTTCTCCTTCCCCTTTGGATAGAAAATTCTATGAACTATGATAAAGTAAAATATTTGAATGACAGTTACATAGACATTCTCATTACAAAAAGGTGAAATATTTTTGATTTTTCATTAAGTACTATATGAAATACATATTTTTAAATATACTAGTAGATATTTTTTGCAAGAGAACAATCAATAGAAATTTTAGATTAATTATACTTATTTTTGAGTGCAACCATATAAAATCTCTTTTCTAAAATTTAATCTGCAGAAACATAAGCTGCAAAATATTATCTAAATTCTATATGTAGTTTTCACATCTAAATTGAACCCCCATTGGATGTTGGAATCTTAAAAGTAACAAAGTTTAAGATAGTTAGTACAAATCCTTTCATGATGAGTTTCTTACCATGTAAGCAATCAGGTTGATTTTTTGGTGAATATCTTTGAAGACACATTTATCAGCATTTACTATACAAAAGCATGGTATTTAAAACAGGTGAAGTTATATTAATTCCTGTAGATTATATTCATTTGACCAATTCCTGTTAAACTTTTTTTCTTTCTGAGTTGTCTGAAATCCATTAGATAAACTTTGCTAATATTTTCACTTTAGATTATACATAACTACACTTATTACATATATGACACATATCTTAAGTTATTTATAGATAAATGTATATACATATACATACATATGTTACACACAATCTACATTGTGTGTTCATACACATGGACACACAATATAAATACAAATTTATATTGTCAACTCTATCAGTTGACAATTTGAAATTGTTTTAAAATTAAACACTTATGGTATATTTTTCTTTGCTGTGTTTATCAATGCAGGCACACACTGGTCTTTCTAGATGCACACAACAGGTAGGCATGTAGATGACAGTCCTGATGATCCATCTATAGAGGGCTTTTCTAAATTAATTTGTCAACTGACAGTCAGAAGTAGAATAGTCGTCATCATTACTAAAATGTAGAAGTCATTCAGGAATCATACGCTAAGTAATTGAAGACAGTTGATTTTTTTTCTTCCCAGGGAGCACACAAAACAAATGTTTCTGCTTATCCTACTTACTTGGGTTACCTTCAAATCTTAACAAGAATGCTACCTGCTTAGCTAATGTTAACCACATCTTCGTAAACCATAGAAATCTCTCCACATCTATTTACAGCCATCACAGCTGTGCCCCAAATAATAAAGGGATAGTCACAAAATATAAAAATTTTCTCAGTACAGTAGGAATTATAACAGTCATTGCACCAGAAAAGTCAGTTGGAATGTAACAATACTTAATTTTTCCAGGTAGACGGAAAGTCAGATCTCAATATCACTCAATTGCTAGGTGAAATTATTTATCTTTTCCAGGGCTTATTTCTACTATTTCTAAAACTGACACGCATGTGCAGAATATTACATAAAATTAAGAAAATATATACTGAGATTATTTCATCATGTTAATAAGTTTCCAAGTACTTTTTAAGTGTTAAGTATTCTACTTGTGAATTAATTATTTAAATGATTATAATTCAAAATACCCTAAAGCTTTTAATTTATTATATGATTATGGAAAAATCAAATATGTGAGACTTGAGTCTTTAAAATTCTGTAATAGCAGTAACACATAAAAGAGAAATGGAAATGTAGCTAGGTTTGAAATTAATTATTTAAATTTTGTACTTCATGAAATTTATGAATATAGGTACACATTACTTTTTCCAGTTAATGCATCTTTCTTTTAAAAAGTCACATATTTTCTGTTAACCATGAATTTATTTTCAAAGTCAAGTGCCTTGCTAATTATTAGGAACCTAATTCATTATAATGAATGAAATAATTATAAATAAATAATTTATGGAGGAAATCTATTGTTTTATATAACTGTAAATCTTCACCTAAATTCATGTACTTAATAATTCCAGATGTTTTAAGCACTCATATATGTGGTGTTTGGAAGTATCTCCCTGATGGCTCTTTGACATATCACTGATATCATAGGATTTCACTAAGTTTCCACTTGTTTTAGTTTTAATTAACCTATCAAGGCAATTTTCAAACTTTCCTAAACTGAAGCTCCAGGAAATTAATTAATTTGCTTGTTTGATTATTTTTTCATTGCATTGCTTTCAGCCAAAAATCTCTCATTTGAGTTACAAAAACAACTTGATGGTATTCATTCACAATTTACATTATTGGCTTTGAAATATGGCTCTAAGTGATATTTTTATTTAGTTATTGCTCAGAGCTTTTTCTCATAAAAATAACATGGATACTTGAAACATCAAAACAATAAAGCCTTTAGGTAAAATCTCTAAGTATGTCTCAATTTTAAAACTTTTATTACTGAAAAAACTGCAGAATACAATAGCTGACTCCAAAGTAGTGTGATATTCCTTCAACTTTTAGTGATTTCCAATGATTATTTTTGTTGATCATAATATCTTATTTTAAATAAGTTTGACTCTCTTAGTACTGTTTGTGATAAAAGAAAAAAATTATTTATTCATTTATTTATTTATTTAGTGGTGCCAGGGATCGAACTCATGGCCTCGTGCTTGCTAGGCAGGTGATTGTGCTGTTGAGCTAACATTATAATAAAAATGTCTAACTTACAAAATACATTCAATATATTTATATAGCTTATTTGTTTTGTCATGGGACTTGTTGAAATGATACATTAAATTTAATCTATCTTTTTTATTTATATTAAATGTGTGAGGCTGACACAAAAGCATCAAGGATTATCAGTTGGGATTACAACCTAAACAAATTATTTTTAAATTCAAATGTACTTTGCAGAGTCATTAAAAACACACTTCCTTCCCTCTTTTCTGAGTTCTCAGCACTTTCAGATGCAGGAACTGTTATTCACTATTCTGTTCTAGTTCTGGCTGAGTAATGCTCTTTTATCATAGTGCTAATATTGTAAGACCAATAAGACTTTTTGAAAAGCACTTTCAAATCAAAATGATAAGAAGATAACAATGCATACTAGAGTGGCTTTTTCCCAAAAAACTAAGAATAACACAAGCTAATGACAAATGCTGAACAATGACATTGCAAAAAATGTTGGGTATGCAAATGAGGCCACCCTTTATAGAAAAAAATGTTTATGTTCCGCAAATAATGAAAAACACAGTTTATATCCTGTCCAATTCCACTTCTGTGTGTGTATTCCAGAGAAGCGAAATCTACATTCTGTAAAGATAACAATATGGCCAGCAATGGATGAATAAATCATTATGATATGCATATACATAGGAACACTATTTAACCATAAAAATGAGTGAAATCCTATCTCTCAGTGCATATCTGTAATTCCAGAAATCTGGGAGGCTGAGGCAGGAAAAGTCACAAGCTTGAGAACAATGTACAAAACTTAGAAACTTATTGAGAGCATGACCCTAACTAGGATTGAAAAAAAAGAAGCAAAAAAAAAGAGAAAAGAAAAAGAAAAGAAAGAAGAAAAAAAGCAAAACAAGCTGTCGTTTGCAGCAAAGTTGATAGAATTAGCAGATATTTGGATAAATGGAATAAACCTGTCATGAACTGACACACACTACATGTTCTCTTTCATGTACACAAAAACCTACATGTGAATGTTTCACAATCATTAGCTAATCCACAAATATTGGAGGTAGCTAATTATCTTTCAAAATATAATAAGCTGTAGTGCATTCATTAAATAAAATAC
The DNA here is from genome assembly GCA_004027455.1 of Hydrochoerus hydrochaeris. Lineage (NCBI taxonomy): Eukaryota > Metazoa > Chordata > Mammalia > Rodentia > Hydrochaeridae > Hydrochoerus > Hydrochoerus hydrochaeris. The sequence continues at coordinate 139,772 of PVLA01003397.1, forward strand.
TATTCAGTAAAACTTTTAAAAAATTGGTACCCTAAGTGGCATAGAAGATGTGCAAATGGCATAATGAAAATTAAGTGATCCTCAAAAGGTTAAACATGGTATTATCCCATCTATAAAATTCTAAAAATGGCAGCTGTATAGGGATCTATTGCTTCCAGAGTTGAGGGATGAAAGGGGTTCAGTGGAATAATATGAAGGGCTATTTTCAATGAACAAAGTTTTTTATTAGTATTCTGATTTGTGATGATTTCCACATAGACCATTGCATATTTTGAATCTCAGCATAGTAAATCACTAACAACAAAAAGGAATTTTATCATTTCAAACTAAAAAGAAAGGCAACATTTTAGAGAATTGATTATGACATATGTGTGTGTGTTTTCTTTCATATTCTAATGTTGAACTATGTTTATTCATGAAGAATATGTTTAGTAGAAAATAAATGTATATTTGTCTCTACTCTAAACTTGAGTTGTTTTATATATGGCAGGATAAGAGTAGTAGTTTGCATTAGCTTTCACAACTCTAAATTCAACTTATGTTGAAATTAATGTGTTTTGTAAAGAAAAAATTTGCACAGATGTCATTTCCTCAAAAGCAAGCAAATTATGGATGTAAATAATGCAATGTTTTGGTTTTGAGCTTCCAGAATCACTTGGAATCTGAGCTATTTAAATGTCAACAGATTTGAGACAATTTTCTGCCATAAATAAAGATGAATAGATTGATAGTCACTTATTTGTAACTCGAATTAATTTTCTTTTAAAAATTATTGTAAAAAGAAATTAGCAGGGCCAGGGAGATATCTCCACAGTGCAGTACCCCCCTGGCAAGTGCAAGGCTCTGAGTTCAATTCCCAGTGTCAGAATTAAAAAAAAAATTAGCAGTTTTATGTATTTATGATTATACTGCCATTGAGTATCCAAACATAAGGATTGGTCTTACAGGAAATATGTTATTATGTAATCATTGACACCATATACAAATATGGAAAAAGAAAAAATAGTATAATTGCATAAAAAAACAATTTTGGAAGATTCTGAAATTCTCATTTCAGTATAAATGTGTGCGTTGATATTCATTGAAAGGATTATATATACACATAAATTTTACCCAAATATGATCATACATAAAATGGAACATTGAAGAATTCATACTATACACAGTCTATACATCTTAAATTACCAGTTAACTTCATGTGTCTCTTATCAAAAATAAAACCTTAAAATTTATTTTACCCATTATATTATATTTCCCATTGTCAACACTATATGTTGTACTATTTATCATTAATTCCTTGGGCCATCAGAAAATAAGCTGTTTTACTCTTCAATCAATTTATTATTATTAAAATTATTGTATGATTAAATTTCTTCAGGCCCTTATTAATGTTAATACTTTAAATGTCATCAAGGGAATACATATTTCATATATAAATAAAATATTTCAATAAGGCATGCACATGCAAATGACCCAAGTGTATGCATTATTTTAATGTTTTAAATACTTAATATTTTTACTTTTCAGGATAATAGTCTTATTTTGTTACCATGAATACAGAACATAATTTTAATAAATCCTTCATAAGTTATCCTTTGTCCTGTTTTTTCCACTCCCAAAAATCAAAAGAAAATATCAACTCATTTAAGTACCTAGGTTTATTTTTCATGAAAGCATCTCATAATACAGAGTTGAGGCATAGTTCTTCAAATTTAGAAAACTTTACATCTTAATATGTTTCCTACTATAGAAATTATTTTAGTGAAGGATTATGAGGTAGTGATTCCCACAGAGAAACTGAGCAGAAGTTTTTCTCTTCTTTATACATCTAAGAATCTAATCTCAGTCTTAGGTTCTTCGTCTCCAAAGGGGAATTTTATCTGTCTTACAATATTTTATGAAACATATTTAGATGCTTAGATTAGGGTGTGAAACAAGAATAAACTGTGGAGATAATATTGAGTTGTGTTGCAAGTGAGAATTTAGAGGAAAACCCAGGAAGACATAAAAATGCCTGCAGATGAGCATATTAGCCTTGCATTCCATATCAGTTTGTAGGGAGGCATACTTTGTTCTTTAACAAGCACAGCACTTGTTAGTCTAAAAGGGATTGTAAAATTTGGAAACTATAATTTTTCATGGTTGTTTTTTGTAGTCGGTTATCTATGTATATATAACACATTTGGTTATCAAGAGATAACACATTTTTGGAAGAAAACAGTGCACATATACTCTCAGTATATTTTGCCCCAGAATCTGATTTCTAGAAGGTTGTGATCATATTTGTAATTTTATTTTGATTAAATAAGTTGGAGGAAAAAGACCAGCTACTTCAGTGAATTTCAGAGTTGTCATGTATTTTCAAAGGGTAAAATCAACAATATTTAAAATATTTTCTGCTTTGAATTTTTCCTTTTCATGTTAAATATGCATTGTAGATTTTTAGAAACATATATCATCTCTGAGAAGTACTATCTCGTATAGATTTAACAAACTACTTAAAAATAGTATTTGTAACAGAAACATAATCTTTGGTTTACTTTTAAACTCCCATTTTACATATTTCCACACTTTAAGTTTTCAACAAGCAATGATTTGTGGAGTTGTATGTTTATATTTATCACATGTGATCTATAATGTCAATGTGTTTTGGGAAGCACTAAAACTAGTGGTTAAGAAAGAATGCTCTAGAGCTTTTGGTTTGTTTCTCGGTTTGCCAAATACAATTTTAAAGACTGAATTTTAAAAACTGAAATGCTCTAAGCTCCAGTAAGGATATTACAAAATTAGTGACTGACCTTTAATAAATTGATCTTTTATCTTCCAAGGAGTACTTGTTTGCTTATATATTGCTTCAACCAAAAGAGCTGTTAGGGTTTGTTTAGGAAACAACAATACTTTATTCTCCATCTTAGTTTTGATATTATCTGGACAGATTTCACAGTGAGAATCCTTGTGATTCCTGCAGCCATTACAATCTCTATGATTCTTTTTCTGCTTTAATCAAGTCATGACCATCTAGTTTTGTTGAAAAACAGTGTTTTATCATCATTTTTGGCCCCTTTACCTCAACAATTTTTCTGAAGTACTAAGTTCACTCCATGGCCAAATCTCAACAATGCATGCTTTTCTTGCTGTCTGTCCCTGGCTTTTACCTCTGCCTCAATTCTTTTCATTTTCTTCTATAGTAAAATTCTCTTGCATAGAGAGTTGTATTAGCTTATCCAAGAACTTTAGGTAAATTGGAATGGTTTTCTAGAATCTATTCAGTTTATAAACAAATACACCCTGACCTTGGTTGTATTTTACCTTCATGAATATCTCATGATTGGTGATGAGTCTTAGAATTTAGTATCTTGGTGAAGTTTCATGCCTCTCATCACAAATCCATTAACCTCAATCACCATGCTGTCTGAAAGACCAGAAATATACTACATGTGCACTGCTCCCAAACACCATTTACAAACTCTAGTCTCCAATTGCAAATGTAAAGATGTGTTATGGATTAAAAATTAGTGTTCAATTTAATGTCAGCTGAATCAAATCACCAGGGCATTGAGCATAGATGTTCCATCTGAGGGAAGTTGCCAGCATAAATAGAGACATGGAGAAGGAGAAGCTAGGCGTTGTGGGTTTCTCTACATGTTGATATTTGAGCTGTTGGTTCTCCTAGAAGAGCTCGTCATGACTAACTTCCCCAGTATGAGTTCAACCATTGTCATTGGAGGAGGTCAGGACTTTTTTGGCAACAGTGTCTGTGTTCACTTTGAGGGAACACTGGTCCTTACATCAAGCATCGCTTCCTGGTTCTGGAGGGGAAGACATCTCCAGAACAAACTTGTCATGCTGGTTTTTTGGCATATACTCGACAGCTCTTATTTTCGGAGGAACTTGGGACCTCCCTGTCACTGAGGATGGCTGTGGTGCTTTTCAGGACAGCCCTGGTCTTCATTTTGAGCATGACTTCTTGCTTCCAGTGTAGAACCCTCAACCTACCAGCACAGTTCCTTCACCTTGTTAGCATAGACTTTCTAGCTTCCACCACTGACCTTTGGCCTTCCCAGCACAGATTCATAAAAGAGACTGGCATGAATCTCATAGGTTCTAGACCTCCAGCTGGACTTGTGGGAGGCATTGTCATGGGCTCTAGGTCTTAACCTAGACTCATCAGACATTGCTATGGGATTCAAGCCCTTGGCTGAATATTATATGTCTTTAGTGTTGTGGATAGCTTTCCTGCATTTTCTTGTGTTAACTCTGGGGGACCATCATAAAATAATATTATAAATTCTGTGTCCTGATTCTAATTGTTCTCCTTACAACCCCTGACTACAACAAGATGATGAAGCAATCTGACAGATGTTCAAATTCATCTTGATCCCAAATCTGCTTACACAGGACTTGGAGTATTGACTTGATATTTCTCCACCCAGGCAATAGTACTAGCAAATATATAATAAAACATAATATTAAATCATGTGATTAGTGATCTATTCTGGCTTCTCCAGTGGTAGCAAGAAAGGCAACAGGTCACAAATTTCAATAAATGTGTAAACACAGATTTAAATTATAGTTTTAGTGCATTTATGGTAAACATTTTGCTATGTCACAAATACTTCCCTAGTTTCCCTGAAGATTTTCTACCAGTGACATACAGTAGAAAAATGTGATGTTAACTTGAATGGATTAATAGATGTTTATTGGATTAGTGATGTATAGTTGTGGATGATTGAACATAGGGTACAAACTGAAGAGGGAAGACCCACCAATGGATGCAATGGCACCAGTCAATAGGCTTATAGCCTGACTAGAATAAAAAGCCAAAGAAGAACGTTGTCTCCGCTGTTTGGTTCCTTATAGAAGCTCCAGTCTTCATCATTGCTTTGGTCATTTGTCTCTGGTTTCCTTAGGCATAAAGTCACAAACTCTTCTGTCTTTAAATGTAGGCCTTTCTGCTTTCCAACAGTCTCTCCAATGACTCCAGGTCTTCAGTTTTTGACTGGATCCTCTAGCACTCCATCGTGCAGAGAGCTGTTGAGATTTCTTCCACCACTGACTTTTCATGAGAGCATTGAAAACCTTGTTTGCAAATCTTGAAAGATCTGAATGCATAATGGCAATGTTATGCACAGATACTCGTGCTTCTAGCAGAATGACTAATAAGAGCTAAATCTTGAAGATAAATTCATGCTAATCAACAAATGAATGGATAAATCAAATGTGGTATATACACACAAAGGGATGCTACCTGGTACCAAATAAGAATAAGTTTGATGTATTTGTAGGAAAATGGATTCACTTTGAGACCACAAAGCTAAATGAAATAAAATAGACAATAAAGATTAAGTATCTCTTGGTGAGGTTCCAAAAGTATGACTAATTTAAAGACTAATTTAAAATTTATGTAACTCACAGTAGGACCATATTACTTTTGTAGATAGGAAGATGGTCTAGATACAGAAGAGAGAGGGAATTAGACAGGGAGATAAGAGTAAGATGTGACAATTAATATACCAAATCCTCACAGTGAATACTCAGTAGGGATCCCAAACATGGACTAAAAGTTTTTAAAAAGTACATAATGCACTACATGGAGATAAAATGATTGTTTATTGAAAAAAATACTCCTGACACTCCTCAGCTAATATCACAGTGACTTATAATTCCATGACCACAACATGCCCTCTTTGACCATGACTGTGACTACAAGCCAAGCAATTACAGTTAGACCTCTAAGGTCCTATTCCCTCAGGAAGCAAGGGCACATTTTTAGATTTTCCAAAAACCTGCTCTGCAGAGATGTGAGTGAATTATATCCAAATGGGTCCAGTCAGCCATGAAGAAGTACCTCATCAGTGAATACATTAAACTGATTAAATATTACTCCTTTCAATAAAACCTCCTTCACTGAGATATTTAAAATTAGCATTGGTGCTTCTATCTGGAATATTGCTGGAACTGATCTGACTGGAGGCAGAGATAAAAGACCTTGGAGGTCGGAAGAGATTGCACGTCGAGTGTCTCCCTAAAATTGTAGTGGTAAAAGCTTAGTCACCTGTATGGCACTTTGAGGAGGTGTTATGGACCTTTGGGACACAGGGTTTCATGGAGTTCCATAGATCATTAAGTCATGCCCTTGACCATGACTGTGGGCCTGCAGCTTGCTCTCTCTCTTTCAGTTTCTGAACAATAGATTAGCAGTTTGCATTGCCACCTGGAAAGCCCATCACATGCCAAAAACAATCCTGAACTTCCATCATTAAATAAACATTTCATAAGTCAAAAAGCAATTTTCACTGGACTGAAAATTAATATAAAATTTCTTTGATTTAAATGAAGATGGGACTGCAGGTGTAGCTCAGAGTTGGAGAATTTGCCTCTCACTCATCACACTCGAATTTTGATCCATATTACTGCAAAAATAAATAAGAAATGCATAAGAAATAAAAATGCTATATAATTTGATAGCAACAATTAACTTTATAAATACAAGAGCTGAAGATGCCAAAAGCTATTTCACGCAAAATAAATTCATAAACTCTGTAGAATTATATTATGGCATTTCTTAGGAAGATGTTGAGATAAAATTAAGTAACAATACATACTCATGGACAGAAAAATATGACAGTCATCACCAAGCTAAACTATTAATTTGATACAAATTTAGTTAAATTTCAAGATGCTTTGTTGCCTGGAAACCTGATAAAATAATATATATATATATGTAAATAGAATTACCAAGGCACAAAATATCTTAGATTAAGCATAAATATGCAAACACAATCAGTATGAAAGCAATAATCTAGGTAATGATATTATTATATTTCAATATGTGTGCATAAATGTCTTTAAAGAAAACGTAGAACTAAAACAAATCAAATAAAAATTATACATATACCAATGTTAAAAATAAGATCTTGGTTTATCTGAAGACACTTTAAGAAATGAACTATATTAGAGTGAAATGAGGGTAATTGATATTTCTATAAAACTAAGATGCAAGGCTTTTGAAAAGTACATGGTTATTCTTTTGTGCTTACTGTTTCTAGTCTACAGGGCATAGATTCCTTAAACTGATGCAGAGAAGCTTGACAGAACTCATTTAAGATAAGTGGGCTCATTCAAAGTGTACTTTGTTTCTCCTTCATTCAAATGTCTCAAGTTACTTAATACTGGACAAGTCTAGACGAAAGGGTCTTTTTGGCCTTAGTTTTTCCAGGATTAAGGTTTTTGAATCATTCCCATACGAATCAAGTTAAAAAACATAGCTTTCTTATTTTTTTCCATAATCCCCGTAATTAATTAATAGCAATAGGAACTGCATAATGTTCTTCTATGGAACTCACTCGGCTTTTTCTGGTTTCTGGCTATCTGAGGTTGGGAAATATTGCTGTTTCAAAATCTTGGTTTCAAATTCACCCTGTTAAGCCCTTAATAGATTGCTGGTGTGGTGCAATATTGACACACTCAGCTTTTTGTCAGTCAGAGAGAGCTGAGGGTAATTGCAACCTTTGGGGTAATCTCCTTTGGACGTCAGCAGGTTTAGCTTCTTACTCTGACATACTATACCAAGTCCACAGATAATATGTGCCCTAAATTCAGCAAATGGGGAATCAATGTGATGGACCATCATATATATTTGCTCCTTACAAGAATTGCTGAGGTCAGGAAAGCTATTGTAATTGTAAGGTGGCCTCAGTCATCTTTGATGTGAGAGAACAAAAAAAAAAAAAAAAGAATGTGGCATGCTGTACTCCCACCTGTCCTTCACAATAAATTAGAGAAACAGGAATCTTCCAGGACATGTTTAGAAGTGATTTGTTAAACACATATAGTTAATGAAAATGAATGTTTAACTTACTACATTTATCTCCTAAATATGTCAAACTATTTCTAACATTTAAATAGCACTTAGATAACATTTAGGGTAGAAAATTGTTCAGGTGTACATGAACCAACTGACAATCTGATAAAATCATATCCATCATCTTGAGTCCAAAATTAATATAAATTTTCTACTGAAATTTCAGGTCAATACATACTCTTGCTCCTTCCTTATTCAAGTACCATATGAAGTCATTACAAAGCACATTCTCCATGTTATGATTCTGAACTTTGCACCAGATTTCATTGTATTTCAAAATCATGTTATCATGTTGGCTGCTCCATTGGTATTTTCTCAAGACAAGATATAATGTATGTTATATATGAAAGAAAAGTTTATCAGTCTTTAATGTAGATCAAATAATGTGCTTCATTTTTGAGAAATGTTTGCTTAGTTCATTTGTGCATGTTTATCTTATCTGCTTTTTGATGCTGAACTTTTTTATTATTTTCTCTATTCTGAACTTTAGTATTCTATCTTAAAATTGGTTGGAAAAGGTTGTCTCAAATTCTATAGGCTCTCGCTTCACTCTGTCCTTTCCTTGGCTGTGCAGAAGCTTTTATATTTGATGAAATTCCACTATCTATTTGATATCTTTATCTACATTAATTTATTCCCTGGAAAAGATCATTTTATCGTAGTTCTCCTAGTGATAATTGTTCTTTGATTATTCCATGCCATAGTGCCAGGTAAGCCCTGCAGAAGGAAGTGAAGGGAACTTGCCAAATGCTTGTAGAAGGGCAACTCTGTGAGGCCGTGGAATCTCTTGTAAACTATTACAGCTGCACCAGTTCCGTGCTTCTACACAGTGTTAAGAAGTATGCAGTCATCCTTCCGGGTTCTTGATCACACTTTTACTTAAAACTGAATTTTCCCTTCTTAGTATGATTAGGCAACACAATGGCATTGCAGACTGAAAAGGCTTCAATGAGCAACTCATTGTCATGTTTCAGAAACAAAGCCAATGCTAAAATACTCTGCTGGTTTCCAGAAAATTTTACTCTGAAATAGTACTTTTATTTTCCCAACTATACAACAACTTGAAACATACTTTGTCTGTGTCGTGTGCCTTAGAATTCCCAACTAATATATTTGAAAAGTTTTGTTGAAATGTTCCTGATTCTCTCAGCTCCTGCTGTATGATGACATTATTGCATGCATACTCATTAAGGGACATTACAGTGTAGTTTACGAATCCCCCTGTATGCAGCCCCTCATGATAACCATTCTACTCTTTTTTTAAGGGACTGACTGTTTTTAAACTTCATTAAAGTGAGACCAAACAGTACCAGCCTTTCTGTGCCTGTCCCTAGCAAACCACCCTCCAAGTTCATCCATGTTGTTCCATTTGACAGCGCTCCTTTCCCACTAAGCCCATAAAGTTTTCTCTGTTCCTTTTCTGAAGCACATGGTATATTGAAATCAACTTAGCTCATATACTATTGTGTTTGGAGTCTTTCTTTATATTTACAAAGATTCTTTGTTGTAACTCATCTTTCTTTCTTCCATAGCCTACTTGCATTGTAAATTCTGTCCCAAATGATCCAAAACATTTTTGATCTCTTTATTCTGTGCTAAAGTGATTTCCTTGTCCTCAACCTAATAAATGATCCTTCATTTTACACATTGTGACCCATAGTTTTCTACCTATACTAGTGATATATATTAGTATTACTTCAAATTTTTAAATTTTAAAGAGTCTGAATAAAATTTGTATTTCTCATATTGAATACAGTGGTTAGCAAATAAATGTTAAATCATTTTCATGATTCTAGTACTTATAGAAGTCAATTTGGAGTGTTACTTTTCTGCTATGTAACATGTTTTCCAGAACATAATTTTTTAAAAAGAATTATCTCAGAATATCATTCTGAAACAAAGATGACGTGGTAAAAGAGACACAATTGCAGTAAAAACTAATGAATAATACCATAATGGTATGCTACCAAAAAAACTTGAAATAAATGCCATGACTCCTTGGTAAAGTATGATAAGGTTAGCTCACCATAATTTTAAAAGAATATAAGAGAAACACACTTGTATTCTCTCATTGTGAACTCTGTCTACAATCTAATATAGAACAAATGAACCATTATGATTTATATTGATCGAATTGGCCTTGTAGCACACATTAACTGTCAGGCCATAAAACACAGAAAATGATTTTAGTGATGAGTAAATTAAAAAGATTTAATCATAAGTTATGGATAACAAATAACAAATTTATTTCTAGTTGCCCTGTTTGGCTCATTACTATATATCACTCTAAACTGTTCCTGTGATACCCTAGATACTTGTCAAGAATTCCCACAAGTCAGCCAGTAAGATCAGAAGAGAAATCGTCTGTGAATTAGGTATGTAAATTCTATCTGGTATGATTTCATTGTGAACACTGAATGGTTTTGATAATAATTTGTGGTGCATATATATATATATATATATATATATATATCTGGCATTGAAATTTCAAAAAATTAAATTTTTACAACAGAACCTATGAGCCAATTTCTATGTAGCTCTGGGACTAGATTGGACAAGTTGACTTTATTGCCACTACCTGTGTTTTCACTTGAGAATTTCTTCTGGCATCTTTTTTTTCTTTTTGTAGAATCATAAAAACATAAACAAACAATATTTTAAAAATTACATGTCTCATACCTTTCTAAAGAGAGTCAGATTTTGGCTTATACTAGTCATAAATTGTCGGCCTAAAGATATTGGAGTGAAATGCTTTCTTTGATGGTATATTCTTTACCAATTTTCTGATTGAAGGAAGTTTATGAATAGTCTCACTGAGTATGCTTGTGAAACACTATGGAAAGGAAATCTGATGGTAACACATTCCAAATCTTCCACCAACAGAAAGATGCATCTTCGAAGTATGTGTGGTCCATTCTATCAGTACTGAAGTCTTTGGAATATTATGGTTAGAAACTATATAGCCTAATTTGTCTTATTTTTCTGAAAATCTAAAAGTCCATACAAATTTTTTTTTGCATTTTTCCCTTTCTATTGGTACTTCTGCACATTTTTATCTAACAGAAAAGCTAACAGAGAATGTGCTATCTGTGATTATCATGTAAACATCTTCCATATAACTATGAAGATTTTTTATTTCTTTCAAAATTTAATATATGATGTATATTACTATGATTACTTCCTTAAAATTTAATATATGATGTATATTACTATGATTACTTCCTTGCAATATACTATTGCAAACATCTGTAATCATTCTTATTGGTGTAAAATAATGAAAAAATATTTAACATGTTCTTATTTCTGTTCAGTTTAAAATTCTACAATTGTTTATAAACCTTGAAGTTATAAAAGTTTATAACTTTTATATAAAAGTTTATATAAAAGTTTATAACTTCAAGGTATCTTAAAGCAAATGTCTAGCTATTTATATTTTAGCTATGTTTGCATATTCTGATTCTTGGAGGAAGAACATGAGATTATACTTTAAAAACAAACTGTTTCAAAGTCATATCTTTTTTAATTCAAAACAATAATTGTGAGATCCTTGCTTAACATTAATAGCACATTCTGGAACAGTAGTATTACTTATAGCTTGTATTTGTTTGTATTCTATTCTCCATGCCTTCATGCTTTAGGAGTGTTTATTTTAGACAAGTCTTATGAAAAATAAATAGATTTTGAGTAGCAAGCAAGTCCAAAAATGCATGAAATTTAATCTAATATACAATGTCTCATTTTTTGTATTGGAAATGTATATTTATATACAGTGTTTTTGCTCTTTTTAAAAGATTTCTACATCAAGATAGTTCTGATTTTATTGTTGCCTGACACAGTGCACTAATATATTTAATAATGTCCCAAGTTGCTCTCTTGATTATTTAGGTTACTGCTTTTTATTTTATCAGCTTTGGATGGTGTCACTGAATGTCATCCATGACATGGCCTTTGCCATCATCAATGGATTTTTTTCTCTTCTCTTTAATTTTTTTCTTTTTCCTCTTTTTTCTCTTCTCTCTTCTCTCTTCCTTTCCTTTCCTTTCCTTTCCTTTCCTTTCCTTTCCTTTCCTTTCCTTTCCTTTCCTCTTTCTTTCTTTCTTTCTTTCTTTCTTTCTTTCTTTTTTTCTTTATTTGTTTCTTTCTTTCTTGGTACCAAGGATCAAACTCATGACCCAGCACTTTCCAGGCAGGTGCTTATGCCACTTGAGCTATATCCCTTACCTCAAAGATGTATTTTATTTTAAATTTCTATCAACTTTCTCTTTTATTTCCATTTTATAGAATCTAAAATCTAAATAAGATCAGTTCTTTTATTTCCAAATTTTAGATGATTCCTACAACTACAATTAAATATTATAAAAGCCAATGGTACTTTAAATGATGTTTAAAATGATGTTTCAATAATGTAGTGGATTCTTCAGAGAGGACTCATGATTAAATTCTTAAATATCTAATCATTATCATATCCTTTATAGCTGTAGAGCCAATTTCTGGAATTCTGAAGTTTATTATGTCTTTTTCCTTTAAAAATAATATTTGATCAGGTATGGTGAGGCATTCCTGTAATTCTAGCACTCAGGAGGCTGAGGCAGAAGGATTTCTATGAGTTCCAGGCCAGCCTGCCCTATAAAATGAATTAAAGGCCAGTCTGAACTGCACAGTGAAACCCTTTCTCAAAAATACAAAAATAAAATAAAATAATATATTTGATTTTTGTTATGTAGTATGGTGTGGTCAGGAAAGCTAATGATGTAATTTCCTTTACTTTCTCTATGATGATAATTTTCCTTGGGATTTATGGGAGTTTTCAGTGGCTTCAGTGTTCAGCAGTTTTATGAGGATGTGCTGAAAATGGTCAGTCATGGTAAAATGTACTGAATTATATTATGAATCTTTCAATATGGATATTATATGTAAGTAACAATTTTCAACATCTTTTTCATCTTTTCATTCTGTGAGATTTTCTGGAGGAACTTCACTTACATATCAGATTTAAGAAAACATTAAAGCAGGTGTAAGATTCGGATTACAGCTTAAGGTATTGTGTTTTCTAATTTTTTCTGAGCAGAGTACTGTGTTTTTACTTCCCACATTGTCTTAAGTTTTTGACATTATGTTAATGTTTTGCTAAATTGTTACTTTGTCCTCTTTGTGTTTTAATTTAGTAAAGCCTTTTGTTGAATTTTCTGACAACATTTCACAACGTTTTAAAGTTTTCATCATGTTTTACAACTTTCTGATGCATATAGTCTTTCATAATTCCAAACTTTGGTTTAAAAGGTTAATGTTGGAGCATTTTTTTATAGTTTTCCTTGTTATATTAGTATTGTTGTATTGTGAAAATGTTCTCATTTCACTGCTGTCCTGTCATAGCCATTTATGGCGGCTGATGCCTTTCATGAGCAAATGCTTTGAACTTTCATTGAGAGACCTTGACAATTGCTTTTATGAATGCTGATTTATTGTTAGCTAACAAAATTTTGTGTTACAAGTTGGACCCTGCTAGTAGGATAGATAGATAGATAGATAGATAGATAGATAGATAGAGTCGTTTCTAAATTTTTTTCAAAAAATGATTTTATTGGTACATTTTGTGTATACATGATGATCATATTCATCATAGAGAACTTGTACCTGTGCATGATATAACTTTATTTCTTTAGTTCCTCTTCTTTTCCTTATCTACAAATGCTTTGTTTCCATTCTCTCTCTTTCTCTGTCTGTCTGTCTGTCTGTCTGTCTGTCTGTCTGTCTCTATTACATTTTCCTTTAAGCATTGTTCTGAAGAAAATATGACTGGGTTTTATTTACTTCATACCCAGCACTTATCAAAGTACCTGATATTTATAATTTAAAACTCAGACATAGGGGGCCGGGGATTTAGCTCAGTGGCCTAAGTGCTTGCCTGGCAAGCATAAAGTTGTGAGTTTGGTCCCCAGTACAAAAAAAAAAAAAAAGAAAAAGAAAAAACTCAGACATCAACAATTTAAATACATTTCAATATGGGGAAGTTGAAATTGCAAGTGTAAGATTATAAAGTTTATTAGCAGTAAGAATAGGGATACATCCCACCTATAATCCCAGCACTCGGGAGGCTGAGGAGCATCATTGTGAGTTCTAGACCAGCCTGGGCTACAAAGTGAGCTTAAGGCCAGCCTGACCTGCATAGTGAGACCCTGTCTCAAAAAGATAAAAAAAAAAAGAATAGGATACAATGACCAGTAATATTGAACATTTCTTCATGTACTTATTTGTCATTTGAATTTCTTCATCAGTGAAGTGTGATACGCAATATAGTAAATAGTGTCAATTTCCTAGTATTTTTTTTTGAAATTTCATCTCATTTCTTTTTTTTAAACTCACACAGAAAAAGAATAGGGCTAGAAAAAAAGAGTTGGTTCTTTTTATTTTAATAAAAGAAGACAGCGTATTTCAAGAGTGGGGAATGGAAAAGAGAAATAACAGCTACTCTGGATGAGTAGGGAGAATGCAAAAGTGAATTGCTCCAAGATTTGCTTCTAAATCTGAAGAATCAAGTGAAAAACTTTTTCATAAGATGGTGTGACCCACTGTCAGCAATCTGTTGTGTGAATTTTACTGCTTTAAATGTTTCAAATCAGAAGAGTTATACATTACTAACAGACACTATTTTACATGACTCCAGTCATGCTGATCCACTTCTGAAAGTGACCTTCAAGCCCGTAAGGGGTGATTTTACATCTCCCTCAACAGTGCAGGGGCTCACTATTGCTTGGAAAGTTGATTTTTTGAATGCTTCATGGAAAATGGCTTCAGTTCATCGACAACACTAACCGAACAGGTATGGATTCAAGAGTTAGGTCACACATGCTTTTTCATTATAGTATTGTTTGATGAGGGATTGAACTCCAGCCCCATATTAGGAAGTGTCTTCTTGTTCCTTCAGACTTTCAATCAAAAGGTAGGTCAGGTTACAGTGGTACCTAGGTTCATGAACTTAATCCGTTCCAAATCTGGAGAGGATGGCTGCGTTCATGTTCATGACCCAATATGATGATCAAGAAAGGAAGCAAATTTTACTGGTGCTTATCCTGAAGATTTGTCCTTGGTTTCTCTAAACATATACTGATTATCCTCAAAGGACTTTGTAATACTTAACTTGAGCAAAAGCTATAAATGGAAAATTAAATGGGATGATGGAAGGACAGGACAGAGAGAGAGTAATTTCTGTAAAATGCTAATGACTTTTTAAAAATATAGATAGAAATTAAGTTGATTTTTAAGTTTGCTTTAGACAAATGATAAGCCTGTATATCTTCTAATTTATGTCTTCTTTTTTAGCGAAGAAACAGAGAAGTGTTACTGTGAGAATGAATTTTTTTAGGTCACTTTTCCAGGCAAAAGCTTTTATTTTGCTGTCAATAACTGACTCCCAGTTAAATTCAGAGCTCAAAGCACTTGAATTGACTGTCAGAATATCAGATTCCCTGCAGCCTTATCTTTTATACACTTCCTGTCTCTGTGGAAATGCAATACAACAGTGTTAGAAGGAGCCTCTAAGTCAAATGATTATGTCATGTTAAATATTGAAAAAATATATATATACCCAACAATGAATTATTGTTATATTCTTTTCTGACTAGTTATTATTAATAATATTGGATTTAACTATAATCAAAATAAAATTATCTTAGAATTGTATGTTTTTTATAAATTCATTGAATATTTTCTAATTTATCACATATTTGCAAAAATTTTCTTATTTTTATATATAACTTAATACAATATACACTATGGTATACAAACAGCATTACTTTTCAGCAGAACTTTTTTCATTGTTAAACTTCAATGATATATAAAACTAAATGAAGTTTTCAAATTTAACCATTCAATTCAAAACGTACTCTTTAACAAAAATTTTGTATTAGTATCAATTAAAATAACCAAAAAATGTAATAAAACCAGGATGCATTACATACTGGAATTTAAATTTTGTACAACTTGTTCATAAGAATGATTAAGATATAAAGCACAAAGCAAGCTTCATATTTCTTTAAATTTAAGTGAAAGTGAGTAAAATACTTATAAAATATTTCACTTAGCACAAAATACTAATTTTAAAACACAATAATAATAATAATAATAATAATAAAGTTACCTATTATTAAATTTATTCTTAGAGTACTAAATTTAACATGTGAACCAGAATGGAAGAAAATGATAAGGAATTGTCATATGTATGGAGAATTTCTAAATAAAAATGTTATTACACTAAGAAATACGCTCCCATTAATGCCTCTTTAAACACGCTCTCCTCCTTGGAGCACGTTCGCCCCACCATAACTGCCTCTTTCTGAAATAGTTCTTAAGTCCTCTGTCTTGAGAGTCTGCAAAGTGTGATTAAAAACTACGGTGAATGCTGCCAGCCAATACTGTCCCAAAACAAAAGAAAGCTGGCAAAAATATTACCATGTACCGTGTCCTTATCCATGTTATTCCCCAGACTGGCACCGTGTGACTCCAAGCTTTTCCATAAAGTCAATGTGGCCACGAGAAGGAAATGCTTTGAATCAATTTAAGGCATCAAGATCGCTAAGGCAATACCAGTGAAAGCACTCAGGAAAGAGGGTTACTAGAACTGCTTGAGTAAGGGGAAGAACGACGGGATCAGTTTTTGAAATCAAGGAGGAACATATTTTTTGTTGTATGTTATTTTTGTTAGTACAAGTATGAAGTAGTATTCAGGAGAATTAATGGGAATATGTCTTTCACAGTAAGACTATTTCTAAGTGAAAAGTCACTGTAGATTTTGATCTCATTGACTGACAAACAGAAACTGACATAAAAGAGGTTAAGTAGATTTTAACTAAAGATGAATGTGTTACACAAGAGCCGTAAAGTCAATTGACATTTGATTCTTAAGTTATTTCATAAGACAGGAACAAATATATTTCTCATTTCTTTGAAGAAAATGAAATTCATTTAAAAATTTGGGCAATTTTTTATGGAGCAACACTAGAAGAAAAATTTGAGGTTACTGATCAGAGACTTGCAGTTATTAAAGTTATTTTAGGATACAAATTTAAATATTTTTAATGCACATAAGGAAAGACTACATTAAGTATCATTTAGAAATAAATGAAATAATGACTTTTATTTTTTCTTGTTTTACTTTGAATAGAAAGATATTTCAAGGGGACAAAAAATATGGATGTAAAAGTTGAAGCACAAAGTTAAAAATTAATGACCATAAATTAGATATTCTTTAAAGAAACAATTCAAAACAACACAATGTCATATTCAGTATGATCACACAGAAAAGAAGGAATAAAATCGTACTTTCATTTTACATCAAGAAGTAATTTACTTACATTCAGGCACCTGGCCTAAAGAAATTCTACCAGAACCAGCGCAACTACCTGGAAACAATAAAAAGAGAGAAATGCAAAGGTTAATTTATTCAGAAATTTATTTTACAAGCAGTAAAATTTGGAGACAGAGAAAAATGTCTATCAGTCACTAAAGTGTTATTAGAAGTGACAGACATGTAATATATGTTTAAATAAACAATTGTAAGAAAAATGTTGCCTTGTAAATTCGGGTTACCTTTATTTCAAATCTGTTACTAGCCTGTTCCTCATAGGAAAACCAATATACAAGACAGGCTGGATAACTTGACATGACATAGTTCCACCTTTCCTAATTCAACAGGCCCATGTAGTGTGTTTTCCCTTTATACTACTGAAAACTTTTACAATTGTGTCAGTAAAAGTACTAAGATACAGTAGATCTTCTTTTGTAAACACATCTAACTGGTTTCACTGGTCTTCAGTCTTAGACTATACATTACACTATTGGTTCTCTGGCTCTCAGGTAATCAATCACATTACAACACTGGATATACTGCATTTCCATTCGCAGATGCTACGTCATGTGGCACAGGCTTAAAATCATGTGAACCTTGGTAATGTCTGTCTATGTATCGTCTATATTATTGGTACCATTTTTCTGAAGAACCCTAATACATTTTCTTCTCTTTTTTATCTTTTGTTTTGTTTTGCTTGTTTCATTTGGTTTGGTTTGGAACTCCCTTTGTAGTTCAAATTGCCCTTGAACTTACTGTGTAGCCTGGCTGGTCTCAAAATTATGGCAGTCCTCTTACCTCTGCCTCCCACGTGTTGGAGCTACAGGTCCAAGCCACCACACTTGGTCCTAATAAATTTTTTAAAGCAAACCAAATCACGTTTGCAATTTCAGGAATTCAAAATAATACAAAAAGCCAAGTTCAGTCAATGGGTCTTTTGAACAAAAGGATTTAGGATAATTGAAATATATATGTATATATATATATATATATATATATATATATATATATTCACTTTCAGACTTACAAAGGAAAGAAATTCTGACAAATTTCACAACACAGACACATTTGAGAAATTAAGTCAAATACTTCAGTCATGACAGATTCACTATCAGGTGAATCCACTTAAAGGAATCTAGGGAAATCAAATTTACAAAGACAAAATTTCCAATATTGACAAGAAAATGAGGAGTCTTTGTTTAGTGGATTTATGCATTTATTTTGTGTTTAGAGGTGTAAAATTTCTGCATATGAACAGTGGTTTAGTTGTACAACAATGAGAAAATACATTTTGTCTACTGAACATAAAGTATTTAAAAAGATAAATATTATTTATATACATTTTACCATGACAAAAATATATAAGCCATTGAGTAAAAAAAAAGTAGGTTAACTTACCTTGTACAAATATGTAAGTTTTTTAAAAAATATAAAATTCAGAAATTTTCCCCAACACAGAAGGAGCTTTGGAAACATGGCTTTCTTACTGGTAAATTATATTAAATATTTGAAGAATAATGAATACAAATTTTCACCTGTCAAAAAATAGAAAGAAATGGACATTGTCATGCTCATTTTTAAGGGAACATAAGTGAGCTTTGTTTCAAAATGACACACAAACCTTATATGAGAAGTGGAAATCATAAAATAAATAGCTAATAAACATCTAAGTGAAAATTTGCTTTACAATATTTGCAAAATGATTCAAATTAAGAACAAATATAAATATCCTATTACCAATGAGTTCTATTCCAAAAATATGAAGTTCTTTGCCACTCCAGAACAGCAAATGTAATAAACTATGTTAGAAGAAAAAAACACAAATTATGTGCGGATCTGAAAATAGACACCCACGACATTCAAAAACTCATCAGCTTCCTATAACAGAGTAAAAAACAAAAGCAGAGGACATGTGAAAACTGAAAAAGAATATCTGTGTTTTCCATTAAAAGATTAAAGATTTTAATTATGACAAAAGATCAGCTATTATCATACTTAAAAACTGAATACTTTTTGAAAATAGAAATATCACAACTTTGATTAAAAACATATTGAATTTTCCCACCATATTCAAGCATTAAAAGGATACAAAAGTCATTCTGATTGAATAAAAGAAAGCAAAAGTATGTCTATTAGCAGATAACATGACTCTATATATACCTAAACCACAGAAATCCACTAAAAGCTGTTATAATTAATAAATGAGCCCCGTAAAAATGCAAGATACAAGGTCAACATACAAAAAAAAATAAATTGTAGTTCAATACACCAGCAATGAAAAACCTGGAAATGAAATCGAGAACACAGTTTCACTTATAAGAGCATCAAAAAGTACTTAGGCATAAATTTCACCAAACTACAAGTTTACACATTAAACTACCAGACATTATTTAAGGAAATTAAAGAAAACCTGAGCAGTAAGAAAACATCTTGCATTATCGATCTAAAAATACTATTAAAATAGCAATAGTCCTTAAAATTCCTACTCTGTCAAATGTGATAAAATGCCTATAAAATGCATGAGGCTGAATTCTATTTTCATAATAATTTTAAAATTCATACAAATGCAAAGCTATCCAGAATAGTCAAAATGAGTCAAAAATGAAAGACAAAAAAGGCACATTCACAATTCCTAATTTATAAATGTCTTATAAATCCAAAACATTAATAACACTGCTAATGTTACCATAATGTACCACATAAATGAAATAAAATTTTAAGAAACATAAATGAAATAAAATTTTAAGACCAGTAGTGAAATGTTCAATTTATTGTGGATTGATTTTCAACAAGGTTGCCTTGGCAAATCAATAGTCCAGACCTCAGGACAGATAGCATTGGGACAACTATTCAACTGTTAGTGAAAGAATATATTTTGACCCCAACTTCATATCAAAAATTAACTGAAAATTGATTATAAATGTAAATGTATTATCTAAAGTTATAAATCACTTATTAAAAAAACAGAAATAGTCTTCAGATTTTTGGAAGTGCTTTCATTGGAATGGTTCCTGGTTTGTTCCTGAGGTAAAATGGGGGCCACAGCAATGTATCTCTCATGGACCCTTAACTACAAAGATTTTGGGTGACCTAGGACCCTGAATACTGTATTCTGAAATTCTTCCCTTAATTTATGTTAAATTCTTGATTTGCAGGACTCCCAGTACTGATTGAATTCCACAGGGTTACCAGTGCATAGCCACTCCTTAGAGGTTTCTCTGATTGTCCTTGGCTCAGTGACTCATTAATGAATTTGCTAATATTTCCTACACTGTACAGCAGTTTCTTTGACTCTCATGTTTCATTTTCATTTTCCCTCTCTGCTCTCAGGATCAGAGTTCAATTATGTTTCAATGTCTGTCCCAAACTTATGTAACCCTTTTTCTATTTTTTCTTAGAAATTCTTGCACATTTGCTTTTTTTTTAACTTTAAAGTGGATAAAACTAAACACAACAAAATAGAACAAAGCAGATCAGAAGAAAGCAATGTAAGTAACACAGATTTCAAAGCAAGACAACAGGAGATCTACAGTGGCTACCATAATGTCTCTTGTTTTCTTCTAAATGATTGTCCATATCTTCACACAGTGAATTCACATAAATCAAAATAGGATAAAACTGATCAGAACAGAGTGATGAAGACATTACAGGCCTTCAAAACCAGACAATAGGGAAATCAACAATGGTTAACATAATATCTCTAGTTCTCTTCAAAATAGCTGTCCATACCTTCATGTATGTTGAAATTAAATAATATAAAATAGACTAAAACCACTCTAAGCAAAGAATAAAATCATTAATGGTTTTTGCAGCATGGTGATAGGAAATCAGCAATGGATACCATAATGTCCTTTTTCTTCAAGGTAGCTGTTCATTTCATCATGCATAATATAACTGATTCTCATAAGCTGTTTAGGAGAAGTTCTACACATGTACAAGCCTCTACAAAGTCTTCCATAAATACAGAGAAAGGATAAGAATTTGCTCAAAGGGGAAAAATCGTGTCTCAGGGAAAAGGAGGAAAAGAAAAAGGAAGGGAAAAGAAAAAGTATCTAAAATTGTATAAACACAGGATAGCTAGGATGATTGTGCTACAAATTCTGTAAGTTCTTGACATAAAACAGATAACATTCATAGGATTGGAACAATTTTGCATGTTTGTGTCTGGTGATCTAAGGAACTCTTGAAGATCATTATGTAAAATAACAACCCTAGTTATGCTCCTACCACCTTGTTTCGAAGGTCTATATCATCATTGTTTTGGGATCTTTGCTATTGTTATGTATTTGTCTTTTTTTGTGTTTTTCTAGTAATTTATTTTGTTTTATTTTTCCCTCTAATACATTTACAGTTTCTAGGCAACTGGGCTTTGGATGGCTTAAACCAGCACAGGTATATACCGCCATAAATTCCTTTTCGTGGCATAATAGAAATTTAGACAAATACTTCTTCCAACATTTATGATCTAGGAAGATACAGATCTGGGGCTATATCAAGAGCATCATATTCAGCCCCCAGTTTACTGATTGTAATAGTGACTTCTAGGAAAGAGTATATGAGTGCCAGTCCTCAGAGTATTCTTTTGGATCAATTTCTTTTCTATCCCTTGTATGTTATATGGGCTTTTACTCAACACATATGAGAAGGAATTATGCTTTTAGTGACCAAATTTTCTAATATATGGACCACATGCATTACCAATATATTCTGTAATATGTGCATTACACAATAGTAATACGTGTTATATACTACTTCTCACTGGAATTTTTCTAGAAAGTTGGAAATTTGCTGGTCTAAATTAGAATGCAAATTTCAAAACTACAGGCTCATTGAGAACAAATATGCAGCTCTGTTTACCAATACTGTGCATTATTTGGAGTACTAAATTATCAATCATGTTTATGGGTTGGGGATTTAGTTCAGTGGCATAAACACCTGCCTGGCAAGTGCAAGGTCATGAGTTTGATCACTGGTACAAAAAAAAAAAGTTATCATATTTATTTTTAAAATCAATAGTACTTACCATGATATAAACAAGATGGTTCCCAGGAAGGAGATCAGGATCTGAAATCATATTAAATGTCTTGATAGGTAGGTATGTGAGACAGAGTAATAGCAAGCATTATTGCTTGGTATTGGTGAGATCTGGCTAAAGTTTGAAGCATGAATGTAGGGGATGCATTCATCCTTTCCCTCTCTTCTCCCCTTTTCCTTGTCTTTTCCTCCTCTTTCTCCTCCTCCTCCTTCTTTTCCTCTTTCTTCTTCTCCTTTTTCTTCATTGAGGTAGAATGTTTTAATGTTACCCAGGCTGCCCTCAAACTTTTGGATTTAAACAATCCTCCTGCATTACTCTCCTGGTGACTGGGAATCTAGTCCTGTACAATGGATCCGAGCCTTGAGTTTCATCTCTGATTTTTAATCATCTTTGCTAGCTTTGTGAATATTTTAAACAGTAAGTTTGGTAAACAAACACAAATATACAGAAAAATTAATTATAGGGAGACAGCTTGAGAGGTATTCATACAAAGCATGGGGACTAATTTAGGTAAAAGAATAACATGAAAAAATTTATTTTTTTTTATTTTACAAAGGAAACTATTATAAAACATGCTCTAAATCACAGAGTACAGATTCCGCTGGATAGCATTGCTCCTATGGAAAAAGTATGATATTTATTTACAAATGATAGCTATTTTATTGCCTTAATGAATTTTTTATCTTCATTCATGGTTGGGTGATATGAGTCTCTTGTGATGCACATTTATTTGATTTCTACTCCTTAGTGCTTAGAAATTACAAATGTATCTAAATCCATTAGCAAACTTCGATTTACGTCTTTTAAAATTGTATTATTTTGAACAAATGACGTTGGATAAAAATCTATGAATTTACATAATGGAATCAATAAATGTAATGGATTAACTGCATTAGAGTATTTGTTGCTGTAATTTACTTTTTCTCTTTAGATGAAAAAGAATGTTTTTAATTTTCCATTAACAGACATTATAAATCTTCTTGACTTTGTGGCTAAACATGTTGTCAGATCTATTTACCACTGAAGTTAAAAATGTCTCACATTTGAGCCTTTAGGAAAATATCACAAGTAGTTATAAAAACTGCCTTTGCATATAAAGAAATATGTAGAAAATATTTTAAATATATCAGTGACAAATAAAAATTATTACTACACTGTATCATTGATGAGAACTGCACCTAAATGCTCTCTAGTGTCAAGCACAAAAGGAAAATCATCTATGTACATAGACATACAAGAATGTGACATTTCATATTTTTATATAGAAACATAATTTCAGTAGTTATGAGCATTGTTTTTAATTCATGATGTTTAAATATGACCACTGTTAGTTTTATGATTCTTCACTTATCCAATAATATACCTATATGATAATCATGTTTCATTACAGTGTTTATTAATTTCAATTCTCTGAATTCCGGAAAACATGCATTGTGTACTGGATGAAATATCTAAACAAAGTTAATAAACTGAAGACTTTGAGTTTTAAGTGGCTAATTAAATATAAATGATTACTTTTCCACTAGTCAATATTTTAAATTATACAATGACAGAAAAGTAAAATGAAGATGCAGCCATGCAGGAAAGTGGCAGGTAGGTCATCTACATAGTCAAATAGTGATAAGACTCCAGAGGGCAAAGGAAAAATAAAAGTTTGACGGTAAAATCAAACAGCTAAAAACATATAACTCCATCCAGGTGAAAGTTAGCTTCTCCAAAACTTTACCTCAGTGATTCTTTTTTTTAAGATAGAAACTTATTTTTATTTCTATTTATTGTAACTTTTAAAAATTATTAATAAACATTTGCAGTATGTAATGATTACATTCATTGGGGAATTGGCTCATGTACCTAACACCCTTCACTTCACTTTCTAAGAGTAGCTCTTGCATGGTGGACCATGCAGGTAATTAGAAGACAGTAGCATACATCCAGTGAATCAATGTTTTTTTTTTAAATTTTTTTTTGTTGTTTAAGAACATAAGCCATTCAGCCAAGTTTAGAGTTATGAAAAATTGACCTCAAGCCTACAAATTCAAGCTCTATACAAAAAACTGGTATTCTTTTCTTTTTCAAAAATTAGTACTCTGAAATAAGAGATAAGGGCATCAGAAAATATAAAGACATTTGATATTCCTAGCTAGGCAGAATAAACATTGTCAAATTGATCATGCTATTAAAAATGATGTGTAAACATAATCTCAATTAATGCAACCTCAAATGAAATACCAACAGCATTCTTCATAGAACTAGATAAACCAGTCTTAAACTTTGAAACAATCCTGAGATGGAAACACAAAGCAGGTCATTAGAACCCCAGGTTTTAAGTTACATTATAAAGAGACAATGATAAAAATAGTATGGTACAGGTACAAAAGCAAACACGCGAATCAGTGAATCAGAATAGAGAATGCAGAAGCAACCCCAAACATATTTGACCATCTGATCTCCAAGACAGGGGCCAGAAACATATGCTGGAGAAAAGAGAGCCTCTTTAAAAGTACTGAGTAAGCTGGTAATGCCTGTGCAGAGGAATGAATGATACATCGCTCTCAACCTGCACCAAAATTAAAATAGAAATAGACTTACCCATAAAAATAGCAACACCAAAGCTTTTGGAAGAAAAGCTTGTTAAAATTCTTGATGATACCTGCATAAGACTTTCTGAACAGAATCCTAATTAGACCACTGACAGCATCAAGACTCAACAAATAGCGCAATAGCAAATGAGAAACTTCTGTATAGTAAATGAACTGACCAACAGAGTGAAGAGACAAAGTACAGAATGGTATGATACTCTTCCCAGCAAATCTTTAGACAAAGGAATAGTATCTACCATAGAATATATGATGAAATAAATTATAACCCCTAAAGTAAAATACCTCTTCCAACATGAGCGATGGAAATGCCTAGACACTTGTCAAGGGAAAAAGTACAAATGTCTGATAAATGCATGAAAAAATGCCCAGAAACTTTAGTCATTGGACAAATGAAAATTAAAACAATGATGAGACTCCATCTCAGTCCAGAAAGAGTGGATATCACCACAAATTTAAAAAACAATTGCTAGAGAGATTGTGGGGGGAAAGGAATCCTTCTACATTGTTGGTGGAAATGTAAACTAATGCACTCTCTGTGGAAATCAGTATGGAGATACCTCAGAAATCTAAAACTAAAGATTTTGTTTGACCCAGGCATATTATTCCAGATATCCTTCTCCAAAGAGTCATATATCACAGGAATACATCCACAGTCATATTTTTAATAGCAAAACTCATAAAAGCTAAATCTTAGAACCAGCACATATTCCAATCAACAGATGATAATTCTGTGATCCACCCAGGGACACCCAGAAGTGTGTCCTCCAGGGCCCTGGGTGGACTACAAAACCAACCACTTGAACAGCTACCCTAACCTGAATGTGTCCTAGATAACTAAAGCCAATCACAGAGAGAAGTTTGAATTTCTAAACCTATATTCACATATATCAAGACGATAATTTTAAAATATGTACTTGCTTTCTATTGGTGTAAAATCTATTTTATAAAATATAACTGTGAATAATATATATTATGTCACAGTTGTGTAAATCAGAGCTATCAGCAGTCTAGGCAGTTCTGTATAGCTTAATCTCTCTTTGCCTCTCTCTCTCTCTTTCTCTCTCTCTCTGTCTCCTTATCTGTTGAGACCCATTCTGATTTGCTGACAGCTGTCCACGTTACTGTTTATGTGCTTATCTTGTATTTTTTTCTGTCTTTTCCTCCTCTGCTTCATCTTTTTGGCTTCATCTGCCCTCTACTTTTTAAACTGTTAATTTTCTAGGTATAATGATTAAATTTTGAACATTCATCCAGAACTATTTCCCATATTCTTTTGCTCTGTTTAAATACATTTTAAATTTTGAAACAGTTTCTTGCTAAATGACTGAATTTCCCAGGCATGGATTTAGCTCATGATCTTCCTGCCTCAGCTTCCCAAGTAGCTGGGTATGTACCAACTCGCTCGGCCTCTACCTCCTCTATTAAATACTCATTATAGTTAATTGTAATAGGTTCCCAGAAAATCTCAGTCCTATAAACTCACTGATCTGGAAACTTCATTGTATCAGCAAATCACTTTTTGCCTTGTAAGTACAGATACTTAAGACTCCAGAGATGAAAATACAAGCTGTTCTTGGGGACAGTGATTTTGCATGTGCTATATAATGACTCAACCACTACCTCTCTCCCTAGTCAGCCTTCTAATCCCTGTAATTATCTGCAACTCTTTTCATGTAAGCAGAGATTTTTTTCATGGTGTAGATGAATTGCATTTGAACTGTTAATATACTATTGCTGCTTTAAAAGTATAAGTGAATCTATCCAGTGTTTTAAAAGAAATTTTCAGAGTAAATGTTATTGCATTGGTTTAATGATCCATAAACTAGGTTCATTTCAGAATAAGCCCAAAATTGAGAGGATTTTAAATAAAAAGGGTCAGAAACCACATAAAGACCAAACTATTATAAATGAAATAATCTAAACTCTCTTTTTTGTCATATGTAGTAACAGATGTGCACACAGAAACATATGGGCAGCCTCCATGTTCAATTTATTCAAGTAGTAAAAAAGACGGCTCTACTTAAAAATCATGATAGAGAAATTAAGCATCTGGTATGTATAGGAAAATATTTTAAATTTTAAAAAATGTTCACACCACTGAAGAGATTTTTCTATTATTGTGAAAATTAGAATATATTTTAATCTTAAAATCTTTTAGACTTTTTAAGATCAAATATATTTTAAGAAAAAAAATTATAACTTATTCCATCAAAAGGATTCAAATGAACTATAATTATAGAATGATACTTGATATAGGAAAATATTTTTGATAATATGAAATTATATAAAATGTGACTGTTTATTAAGAAGCTATCCTTTTCTTTAGTTGATGATTCAGAAAATATACTTTGAAATGTGATGACATGAAGTAATGATATAATGATGCTCCATATTTTTGAAATTACAGCTCTGTTTACAAAAGTTGGAAAGAAGTAAAAAGAAAGACCATGAAATCATGCATAATCCTTATTTTTCAAAAGTACAGATTTCATAGCCATACTACTGATATTAATGGGTTGAAAAATTATATATGTGGAAATTATGAAATGGTCTCTCAATGAAGTGTTTAAGGAAATGTATTAAGAGGAATGAGGCAGCAACTTGTTGACCAGGCTATGCAGAGAATCTCATAGATTTGGAGACAACACTGGCCTCCATCTTTAGCTGACTTAATGACCTCTGGAAAGAGATTGTCTGAAAAACCCCATGTGTGGCAGAGGAGAGAGAAAATAAATGTATTTATCATTCAGGGCCTGGAAAGGTAAATCCAAAAGTCATTGGCTATTCTTGCATTCTGTCAGTGGAAGAAGACAGGCACCATTTCACCAGAGCAAGGAACGAGCTGGATTAATGACAGCCCTGGGTAAGGATTTTCTCTCTCAACTATAGCCAGGGAAGGTTGAAACACAGCTATGAAGTGGTGACTTTTAACCAGTGTTTTCTTTCTTTATTTTTCGTAATTTTAGGTTTAATTTTTTATTAGCACATGATTCTATTCATTGTGGGAACCTAGTACAAATCCATAGCAAATCTTAATTCTTCCTTTCTCTCCTGGCCCTCCACTCCTTCCCACCCCTCATTTCTTGTTCCTTTCCCCTTTTGTAAAAGATCTAACTTCCTTTTTTTCTATTCCCCTTATTTTGCTTTTCAATTTATTTATACTTTGAGTTTCTCATATTACATTAAAATGAGGGAACAAAGGGTAAAGTCATTCAGGAATCATCTTAAGTTAATCATAAACAGTATGTATTTTTCTTTGCATGAAGCATCCACCACCACTGAAGGTATCATTTCTACTTTTAAATTTTTTGGGGAAATTTGCCTTCATTTTATGATTTAAAACCTGTTTTGAGAAATTTGCCTTCATTTTATGATTTAAAACCTTCAAATATTTTAGCATTGTAAAAATTGAATAGAAATTTACAGAGTTATAAATGGCAAAACCTTCTTAGGATGGGCAAAGGGCTAGCTATGTGCTGGAGATGTCCAGATTTTTGTGGAGTAAGAGATTGTCATGTGTTACCAGATTACTCTTTACCATCATCTCAGCTGGGAAGGTGTTACATTCTGGATTTTTTTCTGTGCCTTACAGAAAGGATTAGTTTTGTGCTGTCTCCAACATAGGTATAAGATTTAGGGTTTACAACGTCAATCTTCTCCAGTGCTTTGGAGAGAGTGTCCCAAACTGACTGCTGAGGGGCTGCGGAACAGACAGGTTTTTCTGTCACCTCTCTCCAAGTACTACTGGCCAGCTTGCTCTTCATGCCTGGTGACCACTGAGAACAAAAGAGACCTGGACAGATGGCTACAATGCTTTAGAGGTTCTGTGGCATTGTAGGTAGACTGAGTCAATGTATTTTAGTCTCTCCCTTAGGGAGATGTAAGAAAAGAATAAATGTTATGTCCTCTAGTCTAGTTACTTAGTGGGCTGCCCAGAAGAGTAGCTTATACCTTGAGGTTCCCTCCTCTTCTCATTCAGCACTTTGATGTGATACTAAACACTCTAGAAAATTAACAGCTGCCGAGTACAAGAGAGCAGTGAGGCCTGAGGCAGCTCTGGGGGACCTGAAGAGCTACACACAGATAGACATCAGAGGGAATGGGAACTCTGATAATGTCGCCTATTCACCTAACCAGGAGCTTACATTGGCAAGCCCAGAGATGATTTCATAGAACAGACTTACAAGGATACCAGTATCCCTTCTCTAGCAGACTTAGGAAGGTATTTTACTGCATGACCCATGTTCAAAATTGAAACGGATGTCTTTATCTTCTAATTTCTGGACTCAAGGACAGTTACAAGGCACATAAAGAGAAAGGGGATGCATAACAATGTCACAGGAGGAAAATGAATCTCAAGAAAAGACTCCAAAGGAACTAAAGCATATAAATTACCTGATAGAG
Organism: Hydrochoerus hydrochaeris; assembly: GCA_004027455.1. Lineage (NCBI taxonomy): Eukaryota > Metazoa > Chordata > Mammalia > Rodentia > Hydrochaeridae > Hydrochoerus > Hydrochoerus hydrochaeris. Next base: position 169,018 of record PVLA01003397.1, read on the forward strand.
GATATTACTAATCAACATAAAGCTGAACAATCACTAGAGGGAAGAATATCTTAACAGAGTAAAGTTTCATAAAGCAATGTGTTAGGTCTTGGTCAGAGATAATTCGTGTTATTCCAGTATGACTAAATGTAATAGTGCTAATAATGCTGAAAGTATACATGATTATAATGGAAAGAGGAATGTGCTTTTAAAGAAGGATTACAATTTGGAGACATTACCAAAGAGACCTTCTAATAGCCACAGTTAAGTGTATTATAACAACCTGAGGGGCAAATGCCACTTTCTGTAAACATCAGAAATGCTGAAACTGTTCTAAAACATAAATTTCACATTCTTAATTGAACTACCATCCCCTCTAACGATGCACACTTCTGCTGACTCTCCTGTGATAATGTGTCTACTAAGGAGCCAAAGATTTTTATGGTATTATTGTTGTTGTTCTTTCAGTGGCGTGATAGAATTGACTCCTGCAGCTTTCAACGGTGGAACTATAAATAACACTACATACATGGAACCACACAAGAAATTACATGTAGAGTATAGTAATAGTCATTATTGACATGGAAGAAAATATAACCACTCAGATGGAAGTCAGTCTCTGATAAAAAAAATAAAATAAAAATTGTTTGATATTTATACTTCTACTCAATTTTTTTCACATATTTTTATGGATAGAAAATATTGCATAAGTATAAGTCCTTTTAATGAAAAACTGTGAAAATACTTAGTACAAGCATCTAATCAATGAATCAAAACATACTAAATGTGTCAAATTTCTACATTCATTTACTCTTGTTACCTCAAATTTTCAGTAATGATATCATTCATAGAATCATTGCCAGAAGTCATCAGCGGTTTGTGTTAATTATTTGAACTGCAAAGTTACACTAAAATCAATATCATTATAGGAATATGGTCTACATATTAAATGTTTGTTCTTTTTTATATATTACCATTTCTAACTTACACACAAATTATAAAACACTTAAAGTTGAGTGTTTATAACCACCAATATGAAGCAATAGTTCAAATCAGAAAGTTGCATTATATGAAAAAGTAATCATTGAAGTAAAAAATATAAAGTAAATCTAAACACTAGATTTTTTAACATATGTAATTTGTATGAAAAGTGTCTACCTATAATGTGTGAGTAACCGTATAAAACATTTACATGTATGAAGAGTTTGAAATTTAGAAATGGCTCTTAATCTTTGACCCATTAAACTGCTTTATTTTTCATAATAAAAATGTGACAATATATTAAATACTGTGTTCCAGCACTATTATGTGGTGAAAAAATAGTTAACATTTTGCATAATTAGAAAACTTTCTGATGAATTATATAAAATTTCAAAATCATACATTAAAGTATATTTAATAGTGTATATGTTATTCTATACTGTTAACTAGAAAAAAGAACATGCAAATAAATAATCAAAATTTTGTTGAGAAATACATGTATATTAATTTTTCAGCCACTTTCTTTTCTATTTCACCTGCATAGAGACAAACAACCACACATGTATGTACCTCTGAAAAATATAACTTACTAAAAATACTTACATTGAAAATTAATAGGTTTTGTATCTACTATTTTTTGATTTTTAAAATATACTATTTTTATAGCCAAACAAAGGAAATTATAGAATCTTATTTCAGCATATTATAAAACTTCAAAATTCAAAGAGTTAGTATGTTCAAAATATACTATATATCTGTAATAGTCAAATAAAGACAGACACACACCAATACACACACAAAACTATCAAACTTTAAATTTCCATGCTGACTTGAAATAAAGCTTGAATAATTTACTTTATGGAAAGGTGCAAACTTACAGTGATAGAAGTGATGGGAAAAAAAATCAGGGATAGACTGGGAGCAATAGCACCCACTATATTTCAACTATGACAAAGGAAAAATGACAAGTCTCTTCAGTCAAGGAGTTCGGTGAAGAACAGTGAAATGAGTTGTGTACGCTGCGTGTCTGTCTGTTGGTTTGTTTTCATTTCTTTATTACAGCAATGAGAATAAGGCATCCACTGAAATTTCCTCTCTATTCTGGCCCGACCAGTCCATGATTTCTCATTAGGAATTTGAAGTTTTTAAAATTTTGTGCTGTATTCTGCCCTTTAGGGTCACTAGGAAACTAAACACCTGGTGCTCTAGGATTTGATCAGACTCTGCAAAGAAGAGGAGCTCTCGGATGAGGAGAGATGGTCCTTCATAGGGGAAATCCTGTAGGCTTTCAATGAAACATTCACAAGAGCAAAAAATGTCAGAATGTAGGAAATCAAGAAAAGATAAAATCATAATAGCATAATGAGGAGCTATTACACAATAAATAAATAAATAACCCAGCTAAAAAGTGAAGTCAGAAAAAGAAATAACAAAGCTTTCTGACCATAACACCATGATTCTCTATTTGAAATCTCATCAAAGTATAATTAGCATCGAAACATAAATATTATGAATCAGAATGATTGAAGAATAAGATTTAGTCAGGTTTGTTAATAAAAATCACATGTGAAATATCCAAAGGTTTTGTTAGATTCCAGTACACACAGTTGTTAGGTCATTGAAAGTTATACTCATTCTTCACTCATTCTCTTTTCATTATTTTCCATTGTTATTTCTGCAATATACCTTGAACTAGTCTCTCTTTCTGAGTTTTATGATAATCCACTGTTTTCTGCAGTGCCTAATTTATTGTTTATCTCAACCAGTATATTTTTCATTCCAAATACTTTACACATAGTTTTTATTTCTAGCAATTTCATTTGTTTTGCATTTTGTGTATGTATGTGAACATGAGCAATGTTTCATTTTCTTTTCAAAACATCATATAACATTTTATTTTTTTAAATTTCTCTGTTCCAATCTGCCACACATTATTTTTTTTTATTCACTGTAAGATCTATATTTTCTTTTTGTCTTCCTCTGCCTGGTTGATTTTCATTATGTGTCATACATTGTAAATTTTGCCTTGTTACCTGCACAATATTTTTATTCCTATAAGTACTAGTGAACTTTGTTCTATAATGTAGTTAAGTGTTTTGAGAATTGAATTCTTTGAGGCTTGCTTTGAATGTTTGTTTGTTGGCAACACATAAAACTTGTTTGCCTCTCTATTAAGGCTTTCTTTAAGTTCTCAGCTTCTTGTACAATCTTACTCATAGAATCCTATTCATGCTACATCTGCTACTACATCCCCTACCAGCCCTGTGATATGCAAAGATGCCACAGCCAGTTTGCCGGGTTGTTCTGTTTTGTTCAGTGTTTTGTTTTGATTGGTTTCATTCTGTTCTGTTTTGTTTGATTTTATTATGTCTGATGGCATTGTGATAGCCATCGGTGACTTCCTATTATCCTGATTTGAAGTTCTGTATCACTTTCATTGCTTTGTTTTGATTGGCTTTATTCTGTTTTATTATTTGGTTTTGTACTCTTTAAAATAAAATTAAAAATTTTAAGGCTTCCCTTATTTTATTTACAATGTCTCAGAGGTCACTCAACAATATTGCTGGATAGCTGATACTGAAACACAAGGGAAATACACACTTATGCGCACATGCACAAACACACAGGAAAGCCTAATACAGTAACACGGTTTCTGTGTTTTAAATCCCAATGGAAGTGCTTCCATTGAAATGCAATTTACAGCTATTTTGTTATTCTGCATTAGTAGAAGACTATCTAAAAGATGTATTTTTCAGCTTAGAAAATTTTTCAGTGGGTAATGTTAATAGTACAGGCTTTACCATTCTCTTAATGTGAATTTATGGAAGAATTCAATCAGTAAGAAAATCTCAGTGCTTTGAATAATGAATCATCACCCTCATTTTTATTAGCTGGACATCCTTTTTTTATAGATAGTAGTTTATGTATTTTTCCTGTTAAAAAAAACACGTTTAAATTTATGATTTGACAGGCCTAAATTTGTAACTTCGCTGAAAAATCTCTTGAAATTATCTTACTTTTTGCCACTGTTTTTTTCCCTTGGACAAATTCTCGCAGTGAATTTTGATCAGACTAAAAATATAGACAAGCTAAAATACACACACACACATACACACACATATTTACATTCCTATTTATTTGCCTTTTTCTTGACTTTTCTAAAATGAATTTCTTGCTTGTCTGGGTCAAATTTGCCACTTGATAATTTTAGACATTTTTAGATCCTTGTAATAATTCCTTACATGTTCACCCCTGTTAACTGCCAGATTTCTCGTACTCTAACAGGTTTCTGGATTTGGCTTCCTTCCTCCAGCCATGTCTTGCCATTCCTCACCCCTCTGTATGAGCATAGCAATACTCTGAATGGTTTTGCCAAATGATGAGCTGATGAAAAAATAATGCCTTTAAATTATCAAGTGGTTACAGAGAATCATTCCAAGAAAGGAACTGTGATATAGTATGGAAATGTGACATTGCCATTGTCATATCTCAAACCTACTTCCAAATTGCCAACTGCATTGTTTTGGATTTCCCCTACTATTTCAGTCAGTAAATACAATGCATTTTTTTGTTTTTTTGGTACCGGATATCAAACTTGCTATCTCACGCTTGCCAGGCAGGCACTTCCTCCACTGAGCTAAACCCCCAGCCCTACAATGCATTTTTGACATAGAAGAAAGTATAATGTGTGGAATATTATAAAAATATGGTGATTCATATTTTTAAACAAAATTACAATATTATAAAAATATGGAGATTCATATTTTTAAACAAAATTACAATAATAGGCACATCATAATTTTGCCTATGATCCTGGTAGGCCTCTTTGGGGAATGTCATTATCTGTGTTCTTCTGACTGCCTTGATGCTCTGTATCAATTCAAAAAATTTACTGTTCATGATCATTTTGGCTTTGGGGAAAATCCAAAGAAAGATGGTGCCAGACTATGAATAAAGATGAAGAGATACCTTAATATTCTTAGGGGTCTGCCCTTCTGTTGGCAGGAATTCAGCAGCAGCAGTCACTGTATTTGATCTCATATCATAAAGATGCCCATGAAGGAACAGTTTCACAACTGCTTCAGAAAGGGGCAAGAAGGGTGGAGAAAATGTCTTCTAAACAGAGGAGACCTTTGTGAGGGAGATCAGTGCCAATCTGCCTTTTACTGTAATAAAGTTATTAATATTTAAAAATTCATTTTATATTTTGATCATACCTCCAATACTTTTGTTCTTTATTTACTAAGAATTTATAAACTATGCTATGAAAATGTTTGCCTTAACAAATTATATTAATCTCACATGTATTTTCAAAAACATTATTTATTCAATGAAAATTTTAACAACAAAATTTGTATTCAAATGTAGAATTTATTAGACAGGAAACTAAAAATTATTATCAGAAAAAAAAACATTTAAGATCATTCTAGTTAACCCTAAATATTAATTTCACAACTGTCAAAAGTTGACTGTCATTTTAAAATATATTATTTGCATTGTAAATTAAATAAAAGTTGTAACAGATAAGTTTTAGAGCAGAACTAAAAATGAAGAGATGGAAATCAAAAATGCAATATCAAATTGTGGGTTGACTAAGAGTTTTCTCCATCAAAAAACTAATTAAAGAAAAAAAAACCTCAAAACATCTGCAATTGGTGTATGTTCCATGATTAGGATAAGGTCTTAAAAAACAAGACCCCAAAATTAGACACATCTGAAACATTCTTATTTTGTTAAACTAGCAAGACATTTGGGTCTCACTTTACAATTGAATATTTCAAATAAAATGTACTTACCGAAAAAAATCATGAAAAAATCATAATAGTTACAATCGCAGTCAAGAAAATTTATTACTAAATTGAAATTAAATTCTTAAAGTGAAATTTTGAAAGAGCCTGCTAGTTTATAGAAACTAAATGTGACATACATATTATAATTCATTTATGTATATATTATATATGTATATAGAATATATATATATATATATATATATATATCATTAGATAGTTTTGGGTTTTTTGTTTGTTTGTTTGTTTTTGTTTTTTGTACCAGAGATTGAACTCATGACCTCGCGTTTGCCAAGCAGGTGCTTATGCTGCCGAGCTAAACCCCTAGCCCTGATTACATAGTTTTGATTACACAAAATTAATAATACCTCTTTCCTTTTGTTTTTAAATCACATGTGCCTGTTTCTCAGTCTTTCTTTTCTTAACTCAAACTCTACTGATAGAGATTTCATGATGTTTTAGTTGCTTTATTTGCCTGGGAGAATACAAGTGGAGAAGAATAAATCGTCTCTTTTTTCATGGGTCATATATTATAGTAGTAAAGAGAAGGTTCACTGTCTGTCTGTCTCTACCTCTCTCTCTCTCTCTCTCTCTCTCTCTCTCTCTCTCTCTCTCTCTCTCACACACACACACACACACACACACACACACACACACACACTCCAGAAATATAACTAGGTTTTTTAAATGAAAATAGGCAAAAATTTTCTTATTGTTAAAATATAATTTTATCCATATTTTAATCACTTGAAAGCAAATCGTCATAGATAGTCCCTGTTTAATGGCCAAGTTCCATTCCTGTACCTATTTTGTTAAATGAATTGGTTGCTAAAAGAGGAATTATATGTGGTATGTATATTATGATTTCCAGAACAAAGAGATAGTCAAAATAAACTTCAACATCATTACTTTGAATTTATTTCTATAAATCTTAATGAAAACTATAATGAATAACAGAACAGAACACTAAATTACTATACTACATAGTTAACAAAGCTACAGTACTCTACTGTACAAGGACTCAGCATAATGCTAACCTGTCCCTTAGATTCTTCTATCACAAGTCAAATTGTGGGTTGTAATTCTAAAGCAGGGAAAGTCTGAGTGGCGTACCGCAATTGTAAGTCTGAATAGTCATAATACAGGTAAGCCACAAAATGGGAAAAATGATTTCGGTCTTAATATCGTTGATACTGTATTCATGATCAACAATCAAATGTTTATATAGGTGAAGAAAAACATCTATTTGTACATTAATATATACTGCTGATTTGCATCAGGGATGCTTTCTTCTAGTTTGTCTCTTTTTTATATACTTATCAAAAATTTTTACATAAAGTGTCTCCCTCTCTGTTTCTGTCTCTGTCTCTGTCCATTACTTCCTGACATGATGATTAAAGTTTCAATATCATTGTGTTCCATCAAGTTCCATCACAATGAGACAGTACTTAACTAATATTGAACACTGATTATCTCTCAGACACAAAAAGCAGATTTACTTCAATGAGATGACTCTCTTTAGTGGTAGTATTTTATAGTCTCATTTTTAAGGAAAAATGTATACTGTAAAAACATATATTTAATTAAACTGCTTCAAATTAACATGTTAAATCCCTAAAATAGCTGCAGAAAAGTAATTGAGCTATTCTAGTCAGATAATTAAGCAATTGCAACTCATGTTTAAACAATTATATTGCATATTTTATATGATTAAAAATACATTTAGGAAGTTTGAGTTCGTGGGGGAATTCCACTTTTATATATAAGGCTGACAAGAGGGAAACACTTTGTTGCTTGCCAGTGGTAAAGGGCTAGAAAAGATAAACAGCGGTTCCTTCAGTGTCAGAAGTTGCGACCAAATTGAAACAGAAAGAGAACAGTACCTCCTTAACAAAGTATGCTACTGCAAAACAGTTCAAATGGTTGGAGGCTTTTTGTTTTATTTTATTTATTTATTTATTTATTTATTTATTTAGGTTTGGACTTTTTATTCTTATTTTAGAAAGTAAGAGATACAGAGGGAAAAAAGGCAAGTAAAATCTTTACTAATCTTCATAAATTTAAATTTAATATGTTCCTAATTACTCCTTTATTTACCTACAGCCTTCAAGGAAAGCAGTAGCACATTATAGAGATTATGTTATTAGATTAGAGGTCTGCTCTAGTGTTCAGACACTAAAAACAGAAAGTTGATGTGATGTGTCACGTTTCCATTCATTTAGAAGCCCTGTATCCCAAACGGTCTACTGATGTGGTTATCTGCTTTATGTCCTATACTTTTTAAAAAGTTTTCATCATGAACTATACATTATCTTTATATCCTGAATTCTATATGGTATATTAGAAGCACAGAACATTTAAGAACATATTATGTAATCAGAAAAATTTAAGAAATATCAGCAAATTCTATTTGCCCATGTGTTTTAAATGTTATAAAATGACTAAGTCTTTTCTTTTTTCTCATTTTAAGATGAACCATTCCATGGTCTGTCTTCCTTGGTTAAATATTCTGTGGTTAAATATCATGCTTATCTTTCCTTTTTTTCCTAAAAAAATATTAGGAGTATTTCCTGAACTAAATTGTTGTTTATTTGTTTATCTGTTTTGCTTTTTATTTGATATCCCTCCAGGCCACAGATTTCTAACAAGAGTAGTACAAGGAATGGACTGAATCACACATGAGTTGAAGTGTAAGCCATCTTTCACAGTTAACAGTGTGTCTGCCTCACAGTAAACCAGCACTTCCAGCCGGCACCGCAGGGTCTGATGCTCTGCACTCAGATTGTTAGACCAAGAGCACAAAGTGCCGTGGAACTTGTAAAAATTTAAAGATGGCTTTTTTGGCAGTAGAAGATATTACTTGGCCTTATATTTACAGAGAGACAGGTTTTTATATGAGTCTTGACAGGTTTCTAGTCCATAGGGTCCCTCAGACCCTAAACTTTATTTTTCCTTGTGACACATATGTATAACAACTTATTTCAAGAGACAATTCAAATCAATATATTTCCAAGGTAGAATTAAAATCAATGTCTCTACTTGAAGGATAAAGAAAAATATGCCATTTAATCTGGGATTAATCAGATAGTAAATATCAGATAACATGAGAGCATGTGCCACAGTAGAGAAATAATTTTATTTAATCAATTTTACTTAAAACTACAATCTATGTAATGATTTTGTAATAAAATATATATATAATAAATGTTAGAATTCTTAATGACACTTTTTTTTAATTTCTAGAATTTGATATATGATATCATGGCTCCTGGAATATTTTCATGAGGATGAAAATATGATATGTCCAGTAAAATTCATGAGAAGCTACAAGAAGGCAATCACTACTCTGGTAGTTGTGATTGAAATGACGAAACTACTCTCCAGGCAGGTAATAGCATGGACCCAGCTCTGGAAGAATTTCTTGCTTCATTTTACTTTCTCTAAGCACTGGCCTGGTGCAGTCCTGGTTTAAGAGTGGGAAAATATCAGGGATGTCCTTGAAAGAAAAAAAAAAGATAATCATAATATTGTTTGTAATGGTTTTTAATCTGCAGCAAACAATGTATTAAAAGATGGGCAGAGAAAGAAATAAAATCTTATTTGGAGTTTTGGTGGGAGACTTCTCCTAAGGAACACAAATGTAACAGAAATGCATTTCCCCCATCCCCATCTCCAGATAGTGCACTTCAGTTGCCCAGGTGATAGCTACTGTTGCAGTTCCAGATGCTTCTGTATCTTAGAAATAGCCGATCACTCTGATACACACATGGTCACTAGGATGTATATTGTAAGAACCAGTGAAAGACAGTCAAGTACTCTACCTCTGTACTTCCCCTTGGCAATCCTATAAAAACCTTCCTCCCTGGCCCTTCAAGGCCCAATGTTTTGAGGAAAAATTGATTCCTAATAAATGCCATCTGTTAAATAAATCAGCCTCCAAATTCTGAGTGTAATTTCATTGTTTCTGTTTGCCATAGCACCTAGTACATTGGCTAGAAAGATCAACCATGTTGACCTACCTGGTCATGATCATGACCCTCTTAGATGGAATAAGGACCTCTCCAGGTCCTGATGGGAAGCAGTACCCTTGAGATTTCTTGAGTGCCCATGAAAGTCTGGAGGAAGATTTCTGGTTCCCTGCTTGAGAGGCTCACATTGGACCCCAAAGGGAGGAGGACTCAGTCTGTTTGTCTGTCTGCCTTCTGCCTACTGTAATTCTTGACTGACCTGGACTCAATCTCCCAGAGGTTTAAAAGCTTGTTTCTTTTTGAAAAAGCAATTCTAATTCATGATACCTTGCTGTCTGATGGAAAGGCACAAAAGTTCTGCTGCAATATCTGAGAGAAACTGGTTACAAGAAAAAAATCTCCACAAATTTCTTAGAGTTGCTGGCTTCTATAGAATGTAGATCCTTAGGTTCACAAAAACAATGAGGCTTACTCAGACTGTCAGCACCTGGGAGTGCCCAGTGGCCTAACTGTGCAAACACTTGGATCTTATTACTAAGAGATGCCTCCCCATTTTGCCTCTATGCTCTAACTTCCACTGTTCTTCCACTCAAGAAAGCTGATGAGTTCACCTTAGACTGAAGACTAATACTTCAGGTGCCAAATTCTGTACTTGACTCTCCCAATTTAAAGACATATAAAAAGATTACACAGAAGTAAAACCTTACAGTGGTTACAAATATCTGTTGTGCTCCTCTGTACCTACTCAGACTGGTCTGAGATGTTATCTACCCAAACTGATAGGGCAACAAATGCTCATAGAGTCCTGTTGTGATAATGAGCCTATATTGGTAGCAAAAAATGAGCCTGCATTTACAACATAGACAACCAAATTAAACATAACCCTATAGAAGCAGTTTATAACAAGATACACAAAAGTTTAATTAAAATGGTAGACCCTCCTGCTGGTAATGGTAGACACATATTACCTACATCAACAAATTTTAGAAATCCAGCCTTAGAATTACCTGGACCAGACAAATTTAACAAAAGTTTAACTAAAATGGTAGACCCTCCTGCTGGTAATGGTAGACACATATTAACTACATCAGCAAATTTTAGAAATCCAGCCTTAGAATTACCTGGACCAGACAAATTTTCTAAAGGGACAACTTACTCAAAACCCTGCACTGGCCACTCGGGATGCTGACGAGTCCATGCATGGCTGAAGCCTGAGGACACCATTCACAGGACTGACCCATATCCATTCCCCTGATTTTTGTGTCTCTCAAGACTGCTTACCCCAGTCCTTGCTTCCCTGCTGGCTGTGGTTTTGACTTTAACCTCTAAGGATAGTTGACTCAACAGAATAAAAAATAAATAAAATCAAACACTTCATCAAGATTTGAGTTGTGTCCAAGGTACATTGTACATTCTCCTAGATCCAATTATCTCCTTCATTACCCTGCCAGAGTAATATTACAGAAAAAGACAGGCCTCAATTATGTTTCTTCCAAAAGCAAGTTAAGAAAAAACTCTATAATAAGACAGTCTTGGGAACCTTGTCCAGGGCCTATGCTAGGACCACTGACATTTATTGCTTCTAGTTGGATGTTGTCTCAAAAAACCAAATGTTACATGTCCAGTAAAGATTTGCAGGGAAAACTAAAAGGGGGAGAAACCATAACAGAAAATGCCTCTCTCCCAGTCAATATACTTCATTTTCTTAGTTGCCTGAGTAATAGTTCCTATTGCAGTTCTTGTTGTCCTGTCTCCTAGTTGGCCACTGTAATGCATAGCTTATCACTATGTTGCACAATGTAAGAACAAATCAAAGACTGCCAAGTACTCTATGTTTGTAATTTACCTTTGAAATTCCATAAAATATCCCTCCCTGAATATCTGGGGTCTGCTATTTGGGAAATGGTCCCTATCAGTTCCTATTAATGTAAAAAAATCTGCCTCCAAATCCTTGGTGTTGCTTTGGTATCACTGTTTGCACAAAAACAAGAAAGAGAGAAATGACAAAGGATTTTATAACATATTAGATGAAATGTTAAAATATTTTGTTTAAAATTAAAATTCTAATTTTACAAAATAAGTCACTGTTGATCACTTTGTTCCTTAAGTCATTATATCACAAAATGTAGTTTAAAAATAAGCTGGAGTAGGTAATACTCAACTAATTTTAATATTAAGGATATTAACCAGGACAATCAATATGAATGCAGCATAAATTTCATTAAATAAGGGTGATGGTAGAAAAAAAACCAGTTTGAACATCATTCTTAAAAAATACTAGACTGACTATCACTATTTTATATCCTGAAGGGTCCCTGGTGAAGGAGTGAGGATGGCTAAAAAGATGAGGAGACTGATTCTTCTCAGAAGTTTCCAGAAGGAAACAGTGTTGATGACAATTTCCCTACTGTATTGAAATCCACAGACCTTTAACTTTCAAAACTACCTATACAACAATAAATTTGTGTTGATTTAAACTTCTAAGATACCATGACCCATTGCAACAGCAACTAAAGTAAAACAATGCAATATATATTGGACACCAAGGTACTAAAATACCATAGATTCTTGGTCTGTGATACATTGTATTTAAGTATTGAATTAAAAATCAAGTGAAAAACAAGACATTTCCTCTGGAATTTGTGTTATAAATTCACATAGCACATTTCAAATCTGGTAAATTTCTAATTTTCCAGTTAATGGTAAAAACTGGAAGTCTTTATGTTTACATATTCCATCAGTTTTTATTCATTTTGGTCTCATTTGGGGGGGAAAGTAAGAAAACAATTGTAATGCTTAATTTTCTGGACCGTACACTGGTTACCTCTCATCATTTCATTGATGCTTTCTGACGTTTTCACTGGAAGGCACACTGAGTGTTTAATTAAGGTCTGTCTCATTTATGTGTGCCTGTAGCTACATGTCCAATTTAAGAAATCAGAACTGAAACAGATTGTAAATTATGAGGTAAATATTGCTAAAGGTATAATTTGATTTAGCATATTCAAAATAGAAAACAAGCAAACAAAACATCAGGTGGATAAGAAGGCACTTGGAGCACATTGGATAGATGTCCATCACTGTCCTCTCTTTCTGTTGCTTAGGGTTGTAGCAGAAAATGCCTCCCTCCCAGTCAGTGTACTTCAGTTTCTTGGGTGCCCAGGTAATAGTTACTGTCACAGTTCCTATTACCACTGTCTCCTAGAAATGGCTGGTCACTGTGATATATATTGTAAGAACCAACCAAAGATAAGGAAGTATGCAACTTTTGTACCCCTTTATAGACTCTTTAAAACTCTCTATTTCTGAGCCTTCAGGACCTAATATTTTGGAACTGATTCAGATCAGTACCTGTTGACATAAAATAAATCTGTCTCCAAATCTGGGGTGCCATTTTGGTGTTCCATAGTAGATTTTCTCTCAAATCACTACTAATGGAGCACTGGAATGGAAGGCCTGAAGTGTTGCTTAGTCAACAAATATATATGCCATGAGAACATGGTCGGTTATAACCGTGATGGAACCAAAGAGTAACTTTCTTCTCAGTTCTAACAGTACTAAAAAAATTCATTATGATGAAGTCTTCTGATAGCAAATTTTTATTATCTGTCTACACATTTTTCCTAGTTATCTTCTTTAGCAGAAATAGGCAAAAGATAAAATTGAATCTTTCTCAAGTGGGAAGGGTATTAAAACACATCTGGAGGGGGAAAAAAGAGGAGGAAAGTGGTTGAAATGGTATTAAGATCTGTTAGGTACATGTACCAATTCCACACTAAGACTGTACATGTTATATACTGTTCATATGGACAATAAAAACAAAAAGTGGATCTAGAGAAAACAGCACAGATGTTTTTTTTGTGTATGACAATTTTATCACTTTTTTCATCACTCTCTGTTATTTAGCTTTTTTATTCAAAGAATTTCATTCTGTCATTCCCTTCTTTGAGCTATCAGATTTCTTACTATCAACTTGACACTTATATTTTCCCACAATTCTAGAAAAGTGTCATATCCCTCTCTAGTAATGTGTATTAATATTCAGTAGATTGATGCTAGTTTCATTTTTGTTTGTTTCCTCTTTTAATATATGTCCAAGAAATAAGTGCTCATGGAAATCTGAAACCCAGAGCTAGTTTTAAGTGAACCAAAGAATAGACATTATATATTTAATGCATGTATATTTCTAAATATGCTACTAAAAAGAATTTTAGAATTCAGAATAGACCTTCCTACAAATCAGGTAATGTCAGTATCCTAGGAAATATATAATATCAGAATTATTCTTTCACAATGTTTAAACTATATTTTAAAATAATATTTCCTTTAGGTACTTACAACTGAAGATCTGGTATACAGATAAACATCAATATGAATTCGTGAAAATAATTTTCAGTTGGGGATACTTTGTCATATTAATCTAGAAATTTCAGTCAATATATTGAATAAATGAGTAATACACAAATATATTTCACTTGAAAAAGAGGAACCATAAGGAAAATGAAACTTATGAACATCTCCTATCTTTGGTTAAAGTTCAGCTCATCCATTCACTGTTCACTAAATTCACACAATCCTTATTAGATGTCTCTGATACACTACACATTCAGTCACTGTTTTATAAGATTATAATGAAGATAGATAAGCAAAAGATATGCTTTCTATTTTTAGTTATTTAATAATTAAACTAGGGAGACAGACATGAAACTATTGATTAAAATACAGAATTCAATAACAGTGATCAAGGCAAGAAAAAGAAAAATATAAAATCACACAAATAGAATGATTTCATATTTAAATAATATTGTCAAGAGAACTCTCTCTAAAACTTCTTTTTTTTAATTTAAGTATACAAATGAGAAAATTCTTTGTAAAGAAACCCAGAGAAACAGAATTTAACTCTAAAATAACAGTGGTACTAACACTTTAAATTGGGTAAATTCTTACTGTTTTCTGTAGAAATCAGAAGAATTATAGAGTAGAAAATAGTGAAAAAAAAGAAAAGAAAGTGATTTCACATATGATCAATTTTAATCCATGTATGATTTCATTAATTATTGCAGAATTTAGTGTTATCCAGAGTAATATAGAAATACAATCAAGAACATTCAATAGCAAAAGAGTAGTTTCATTAAAATAAAAGTTGTTTTTAGTATACAATTAAATGATGATGAAAATGTATAACTTATTGTGAAATAGGAAGAAGATGTTCAAATAGGAATAGTAACTATGGAAAGAGAACTGGTAAGGGAAGAAAAGGAGAAGAAAAATGAGAAAAAGTTATAATAATAACAAAACTTTCACAAGTATCATATAAATTTTTAAACACATATAGCACTTTACTCCAAGTATATGTGGGTGGAAAAACCAACTGCCAATGACAAAATTACTTCCTCCTAACCCATCTCTACTTAGTGATTATCCAACATAATGAAATAATTAAGGAGAAATTTGCTATACTTGCAAGAATATAGATTTAAAAATAAAGGAAAATATCTTTATTTATAACTAATATTTTCATATTGTTTAAGTTCATTGTGAAATCACTTAGAAAATTTTGAACCATATTTTTATAAGTAAAGTGAAGATAAAGGTATTCAAATATATTCATTTCATAAACCTTTTTAAAGATTGAAAGTGTCAGGAAAAATACACTAAACTTGGAAATTGGCAGAAGAGATTACTGAGTGTTTTTTTTCCAATGCAGTACGAAGGCTTAGATCTTTAATTGGCTTCCTATTGACTAAAAAAATGCCTGTCTTGAATAAAGCACAACTCTAAAAGATTCATTTATTGTTCTGTAAAATATCACATCCTTTTGTATTTAATCCCCAATACTTGCATTTTCTATAAAATCGTTGTTCTTCTTATGCTCTCTAAACTGGTATTATTTTAATTCCTTCATTAATTAATCAGGTAAGTAAATTTTTAAACTTTATTCATTTTGGATTTACATGGACATTTTGATTTTCAAAATGCACCTGTTGATAAATGAGGCATTTTCGAGCAGAGTGTCTGACATTTTAGTACCTTCAATGCTCTCCTGCTTTATCCTAATTATAGTTATTACTTCCTTTCACTAAAGAACAAAGATAGTGAACTTGGTCTTGTCTTCCTAATATTTTACCTTTTTTTTTAACTAATGTAAAAATTTAATTTGTGTTTAATAAATTATAGATATTTCTTGGCTAAATTTTATAACTCAAGTTCCCCTTCAGTGGGAATTGTGGTTTGGTAGAAAAGTCCTCGATTTATCTTATCCTTATCTATATGATAATCAAAACAAAGTAACTAATTTGTGGTTACTTATGTGAAAGTTGAAATATGCAGCACAGGTTCTTTATACCATACTAACAGTATTTTGATATTATTCATAATAATCTAAAATATACATATAATCATGCTTTTAACTCTACCATTTTCTTCTCCGACTAAAATTAAATTTTATTTTTAAATGACTTTGTGTCCATTTACTTCTCCTATTAAGTTAATATTTATTTTTCAACAACTTTGTGTAAGTTTTCCAAGCCTATATTGTATCTCTGGACGAAGGTAAAACTCAATGATACAAACAATTCAACAACAAATCTCAGTTTTGGTTCAGCTCCCTCCACTTAGGTGAGTGGTCTCATCATTTTTCAATTTCAGAAAACTGAGTTAGTCTTCACTTTCTTTGTACTGCACCTTGTTGGCCAAGATCTGAAATTAAGACTCAGAATACATTTATGTGCTGGTTGACATCTACCAAAAATTTGAAGGACTCTAATGTCTACAAATTTCCTGCCTCTCTTCCCGAGAATAGGGACCATTCCATAACAACTCTATGGCAGGAATTGGCACATCCCTTACTGTTTCCTTCATAGTGAACTTCAGTTCCCTGCCAGCCCTGGAAATCATCTCCTCCCTCTTGTTAGGCAGGGCCTGTTTCTCACTGCCTTCCCACTCACTGTTCTCTCCAGGAGAGCCCTTCAAGCAGCCCTGAAGGATGTGGGGTCCAGCCACCTCCAGCTGTGAGTACATGTGATTAATAAGCAGTCGTCAGTCTCCACTGAGCAGAGGTGCTTATCACACTTAGAGTCATCCCATAACCCAGGGCAAGAAATCTTCTGTCAACAATTAGGTCAAAAGGAGAAAAACAACTATATCTTTTCAAATATAAATTTTGTCTTCATGTTTTTCTAGATACACTCATACTTTTATCCCATCCATCATTCACAGATCATATTTTATTCATGTCTGTGCATAATAAAATATTTATTAATTGATATATGCTGAATAGTAAAGGTGTTTTTTCTTCTGTTTATAATTTTACAATTATGCCATGATATTAACTATAAGTTAAGGGGTTTCACTCTTACATTTCTATGTATGCGTCCATTGTGCTTTGATTATATCCACCTTTCCTTCTTTCCCTCCTCTCTTCCCAGCCTCCTCCATTCACCTTTTCTTTGCATAATAGTTCCTTTTTACTCCAAGTCATCTTTTTTTTTCTTAGTTTTCTACATATAAGGAAATGCATGTGGAATTTGTTGTTCTATGTGGGGTTTATTTTGATTAAAACAGTGCCTACTACTTCCATCTATTTTCCTATGAATTGTAAAATTTCGTTCTTCATTGTGCCTGAATAATACTCTGTCGTGCATATATCCCACATTTTCCTTATACATTCATCTGTGGATTGTCCCCTAGGATGATTTCATATTGTGACTGCTAATCCTATTGCATCAACTTCTTTGGATTAAGAAATACCTAACACATTACTGAAGTGTGTTGCTAGGTATGTCTGAATGGGTTGTCATCCCAGGACCTTTAATGTTACACATGGTCTCCAAGGACCTTTAATGTTACATGTGGTCTCTTACCATTCCTCTCTGGTACTGTTCCCTACTGTTTCCCAGTCTATATGGTATAAGGAGTTTTGCTCTATTACACCTTCCTACCATGATGTTGCTGCTTTGGAAACACCTGACCATGAACTGAAACAACTTAAAGCATGAACAAAATAAAAATCTCTCTCTCTCTCTCTTTCTCTGTTGTTTGGGGTGTTAAGTTTTCTGTTCTGCAACAGGAAAACTGACACAATTTAGATATTGTGAATAGTGACGCACATATAAGTCAGATGTAAGACTTTTTCTGCATAATTTGTTCAGAGGTCATCTTTTCTCTAATACACATTATTGGTGCCTTTGTCAAGAATCCCTTTGCTGTGTATGAGTGGATTTATGCATGGATTTTCTTCTTTCTTCCACTTCTCTCCATTCGTCTTTTTAGGTTTACACCATGCTGTTTTTGATACTATGACATTGTATGTTTTGAAATCAACTTCCCTGACATCTCTAAAATTATTATTTTTGTTCAGAATTGCTTTTGAATTTGAGGTTTCTGTGCATAAATATAAATTTTAAGAATTCCTAGGATGATATATCTCTATATGTAAAAAATTTTAGTGACATCTGTACATCATTTTGGTAGCATGATCATATTAATAGTATTAATTTTCCAAATCATGAAAAAGAAGATTTTCTCCCTCTTCTACTGACTTCGCCAACTTTTCTAGTTTCCTCTCACTGTAGAAGTTTTTCATCACTTTGGTTGAATTTATTTATCTTTTATTTTTTCCAGAATATTTTGAATATGCTTGTATTTCTGAATTCATTCTCAGCAAGTTTATTACTGCTCTATAGAAAAGCTACTTATTCTTATACAATGATGTTGTAGCCTGCTACTTTCCTAAATTTAGTAATGTAGGAAATTTTTGATGGAATCTTTAGAGTTTTTAAGGAACAGAACTACAACATTTGAACACAGAGACATTTGAATCTTTTTCTATTTTTAGCCTCTTTATCTCTTTTAGTTGCCAATTTCTCTGTCTATAACTTAAAGTACTATGTTGAATAACAATACTGAAAGAGTACATTCATATTTTTTCCTGATTTCAGAGGACAATATTTCAAATTTTGCCCATTCAGTATGATGCTGCCTGTAGTTTTTCTTATATTGTCTTTATTAATTTGAGGTAGGATTCATCTATGCCTAGTTTCTACAGGGATTTTCTTTTATGATGAGATTTTTAATTTATCAAAGATTTTGTCTATTGAAATCTAAGTGTTGTTTACAATTGATGGTATTTATGTTGTGTTATGTTATTTATTAATATATTGAACATACCTTGCATCCGTTGAGTAAAACACACTTGATCACAGTGTATGATCTTTTCAGTATGTTTTTGAATTTCATTTGCAGTAGTTGAAATTACCTTTCATAGTCTATCCCTTTAAAGAGAACAGCTACATTTGCCTATCAAAACAGAAATTTTGGCTATTAGCCGTGGCTACTATACTACAGTGAGCATCAAAACAAATACACTGAGAAGACTGTTTAGCTGGTGATGCCAATAAGATAAACTATCAGTGTAGGTCCATTCTTTAAAACAATCTCTGAGGACCGGGGATATAGGATATAGATCAGCAGCACAGCTGCTACCTGGCAAGAGCAAGGCCATGAGTTCGATTCCCAGTACGGAAAAATGATTTCTGCATTCACAGGTGTAAGAGGGTTATTGATGTCTGATTCTTTTATAGAAGATCTTTGCTAATTAATGACATATAAATAAGGTATGACTAATATATTTATGAATTTATTTTGTACCAGGAATCAAACTCAAGACTTCCCTCTTGCCAAGCAGGCACAGCACTGTGTCACTAAGCTACATCTCTGGACCAGTAAAGTTATTTATGGTAAGAGAATGACTACTACTTGGCCAATATACCTGAGAGTGTGCAATTATTTATATGTCATTTTTTGTCTGTTCAATTTTTTTTAATATCCAATTAAAACAACTACGGCTTCTTTGAAAAATTTCCAATTTCTTTCTTTTTATTTGCTTGCTTGTTTGTTTGTTTGGGGGCTCTTTCTGAGATTTTCAAGAAAAACCGTGTGTGTAACTTTTAAGGATGGCTTATATATAAACGCTCAAAACATCTCAAATGCTTGTAGTTTACATAGCTTACTGGTAGGCTAATTTAAATTAGTTGGAAAGAGTAAAAATGTCCTAAAAGTTGGTAACATATTTCCATTCAAGTTGTTACATAACCAAGATAATATATTATAAAATATAATATATATTATTGTCTGTGAGCCTCACATAAGAGATTATCTCTTGGAAAAAATACATATATAATTTTAAAAATTATTAACTTTATAATGAGTAATCTAAAGGAATTATTTCTATCCATAATTAAAAACTAAACTTTTCTATATCTAAAACATGGTTTTATAAAAATAGTGAGATGTTCTTGCTTAAACATTTTTGTATTGGAAATCAAACTCAAATGTCTTTCAGATATAATAACAAAACCTAATATTTCTAATGTAATGCCATTGTGATTGCTAGGTTAAAATGATATGTTATCCTTGATCTTAAATTTTCTAAAATTTTAGAATTGTTCCTTCCTAACATTTTTCAGGGATTTAAATTCTAAGACAACTGTAATTGGTGAAGAAATACTTGTCCCTTGGTCATAGCATGAATTTCAAGGTACTATTTAGAAACCTAGTGCTCCCACTGTAATGTTGATGTAACTGATCTTGTAGGTGTTCAACAACTGAGATTTGGAGAACAGAGCTAGGAAAATAAACAGAAGGGAGGACACCAATATTTTGATCCTGGCCCTCCAAGATCAAAAAAGACCTAAGACATAAGGCAACCTTTTCTACAGAATCCTACAACTTTGATATGTCACCCAACCTCCTGAGCAGGGAGATTGTTGGACTCCAGAGGCCAGGAATCAACCAATGTACAACGTGGTAAAAATGAGTTTCACTAGAGAAAGAAGTGTGTACTACACTTTGCAGGTGGTCAGGGACAAGAAAATATGTGATCCATCTTGGTAACTGACACAAACAGAGGACTGAAAGACTCTGTACATGGTAAAAAGAAAAACCCCTAAAGAGCCAAAACTAGTTTTGATAGCTAGCAGGAAGTGACTTTTGATTAAAGCAAGTTTATCTTTAACTAGACCTTAAACATCTAATAGAAAATGATCATGAAAAGATGTATAAAAATAATACCATCCTAATAAAGATGAGAT
Source organism: Hydrochoerus hydrochaeris (assembly GCA_004027455.1). Lineage (NCBI taxonomy): Eukaryota > Metazoa > Chordata > Mammalia > Rodentia > Hydrochaeridae > Hydrochoerus > Hydrochoerus hydrochaeris. The sequence continues at coordinate 189,823 of PVLA01003397.1, forward strand.
GCAGAAAAGGGGCTCCAATTACAGAGCCCTGCTGGCAGTCTCCAGCTATACTGGTAGCCACTGCTGATACATTTCAGTGAGGCTAGAAAGCTTGAGTGGGGGCTATAAAAGTGCAGTAGGAGTCTTTAAATTCCTTAGTTAAACTTGTTCTTCAGAATCAGCAAATTCTACAACTTCTTATAGCTTAAACTATGGAGTCAAGTACACTACTAAATGAAGAATTTTTATCTTTGAATAAATAATTCAGATTGGGTGAAAAAAGTCTTCAATATCAGGCTAATAGATAGGCTTCATCAGTAGAAAGTTCTAGTAGCCAGCCGGTGACAATTGCCATTCCAGCCCCTTGACAGCGATGTCTAGAATTGGCTCTTTTCCCCAATCTCTCATTCCACACTACTGCTCACACTATGGTCATTTGTGCTTTAATAGCTTAGAAATTTTTACTTATACGTGCCTTGAGGCTGTCAGACTCCAAGTGAACATGCAGATGAAAACAACTACAATTGTGCCAGGCTTATTTTTGTGGGATTCACCAGATCATTCTTGTATAGGGGATTTCAAAACTGCTAAATTATGCAAGACTAATATCCAAGACCCCTGATATGAGCACTGCAGAAAGCCCCCTGCTGCAATCTCCCCTACAGTGATACTTCTTTGCTCAAAACCGTTAGATTGAAACTATACTCAATCTTCCCTAATCAGAGTTAGGAATAGCTCTTCAGAGAAGGGAATAGTATAGGCTGCTAAATTCGATGGAAATTAATATATAATCAGAAAGAGACTGACCCTCAAGGGAGTGAGTGAAAGCTAAAGACATCAAAATTGTGACTGGAGGTGCATCTGGAAAAGTCCAGACCTCAACATAAAAATGCAGTGGCCAAGCATACATGTTTCCCTAAAGGATAAATAATAATTTGAGCTATATTGTAATTAGCAGCACCTGGTCCTTTAAATCTAGAGTCATCATCACTCAGGTGTGTAACCAGAGCATCTGGACATATCTCTTCCCAAAAATGTCTTTGTTTTTTTCATACACTTTTGCTACGTGACTCATTTCCCCAATGGATCAATTCTAGGTAATCATTTATACTTGCAACCCTATAGATGGAGTGCAGTCTTACCCATGTTTTAGTCACATTGTGACTTTGCTGTATAAATTACCATGACAAAGGGCCTCAGTAGTCACTTCATTTGGAATCCCTCCTGGAAATCTAAGAGCTATAATTCTTCTCTCCTTATTTCCAATAAAACTTTCCTAATGTTAACTCTTTTGAAGATCACTATGTAAAATAACCTTAGTTATGTTTCTACCACCTTGTTTTGAAGGCCTATATCTTCACTGTTTGGGGATTTTTGCTATTGTTATTTGTCTTTTTGTTTCTTGTTTTTCTAGTAAGCTGTTTTGTTATGTTTTGGGTTTTTTTCTCCCTCTAATACAGAAAGGATGAGTATATATGTAAGGGCTTATGCATGCCTAGAACTCCTAAACAGTATATGAGAATTGATTGTATTATGCATGAGGAAATGAATAGCTACTTTGAAGAAAAAGAGCCATTAATGTATCCATTGCTGATTTTCTATTATCATGCTGTGAAATCCAGTAATGTTTTTATTCTTTGTTTGGAGTGGTTTTAGTCTGTTTTGCATTATTTAATTTCAACATACATGAAGGTATGGGCAGCTATTTTGAAGAGAACAAGAGACATTATGGTAGCTATTGTTGATTTTCCTATTGTCTAGTTTGAAGACCAATAATGCCTTCCTTATTCTGTCTTGATCAGTTTAATACTATTTTGTATTGTATGAATTAATTGTGTATGAAGATATAGACAATTGTTTAGAAGAAAACAAGAGGCATTATGGTAGCCAATGATGCTCTCCTGTTGTCTTTTTTTGAAATCTGTGTTACTTACATGGTTTTCTTCTGATATGCTTTGCTCTGTTTTATTGTTTTGTTTTACTCCCTTTAAAATAAATTTTAAAAATAAAATAAAAAAGTCTGGAGAATTTTGTATATAGTTTCATCAAAGATATTGATGTATACATTTATTTTGTTCTTATATCCTTATTCATTGGAAGCAGGATAATTTTGGATTTGAAGGGAAGAATTCCTTCCTTTTCTAATTTATGAAGCAGTTTGATACTAGTTCTTTTCTAAAAACCCAGGTAAAACTTATCTGTCAATTTGTTCAGGCTTTTGACTTCTTTCTTTTTTGGGGAAATTTTTGCTATTGATTCAAAGTCATTTATTGTTATCAATTGCTGGATATTTTAAAATCTCTTGGTTTAATATTGCAAGGTCATATGTGTGCAGAACTGCGTTCATTACTACCCAATTTCAGATATATTGCATATGATTTTTCAAAAAAATTCACTTAAACTTGTATAAATTGCAATAGTACTATTGTAATGACCCTCTGTTCATTTCTCATTTGGTACATTGGCATTCCCTCTCTCTCTTTTTGATAAGCTAAGCATTTAATAATGTGATAAAGTCTTAAATTATTTTTGGACAATTTCCTAACAGTATTATTGTAATGTTCACAGAACTTTTAAAGTTATGAATTAACAAATAAGTTATTTTAAAGTCAAAATATTTTTGCATCTAATGAAAAATGTAAAAGAGTTGTACAGGGAAAATAATAATACCCTGAAAAAAGAAATCAAAGAGGACCTCAGAAAATGGAAAGACATCCCTTGTTCATGGATAGGAAGAATAAATATTATAAAAATGGCCATTCTCACAAAATTGTTATATACATTCTATGCAATCCCAATGAAAATACCACTAACATACCTTATAGATCTAGAGAAATCACTCCTAAAATTCATCTGGAACCAGAAGAGACCTAGAGTAGCAAAGGCAATTCTAAACAGCAAAGCCAAGGCAGGAGGCATCACAATCCCGGACTTGAAGTTATACTACAAAGCTACTGTAATAAAATCAACATGGTATTGGAATAAAAACAGACCTGAAGACATTGGAAGAGACTAGAAGATACAACTACAAACACACTCAACCACCTTATCTTTGATAAAGGGGCCAAGCATGTTCACTGGAAGAACGACAGTCTCTTTAATAAATGGTGCTGGAAAAATTGGCTATCCATATGCCAAAAACTAAAATTAGACCCATGCCTATCACCATGTACTAAATTAAAATATAAATGGATCAAAGATCTAAATATTAAAACAGAAGCACTAAATCTGTTGCAAGACAAAGTAGGTAAAAATGTTGAAGACATAGGGGTAATTTAGAATTCAAGCAAGAACCAAACTGCACCGGAAATACTTCCCAGAATCAATAACTGGGATCACATCTTATTAAAAGGTTTCTGTATGTCCAAAGAAATCTCCAGCAAAGTGCAAAGAAAACCTACAAACTGGGGGAAAAAAACTTAGTGAACTGTTCCTCAAACAAAGGACTTCTTTCAAGAACTTATAAGGAATTAAAAAAAAATCAGACCCCCAAAATTCAAAGACCCAATCCAAAAATGGGCATCCGAGTTGAACACGCAGTTCTCAGATGAAGACATACAAATGGCAAATAAATACATGAAAAAATGTTCATCATCATTGGTAATTCTAGAAATTCAAATTAAAACCACACTGAGATACCATCTCGCTCCAGAAAGAATGGCCAGGGTCAACAAAACTGCCAACAACAAATGCTGGAGAGGCTGTGGGGAAAAAGGAACTCTTCTGCACTGTTGGTGGGAGTGTAGACTGGTGCAACCACTGTGGAGGTCAATCTGGAGATTCCTCAAAATGCTGGGGTTGGAGGTCACATTTGACCCAGCTATTCCACTCTTAGGCATATTCCCAGAAGATCTGAAAACATCTTACCACAATGATATATGTGTATCCATGTTTATAGCGGCACAATTTGTAAAAGCCAGATCTTGGAAACAACCTAAGTGCCTATCAACCAAGGAATGGATAAAAAGTTGTGGTACTTTTATACAATGAATTACTACTCAACTATAAAGAATGATCACATTGAGATATTTATAAATATCTTGAATCTATACTCATAATCTATACTCATAAATGAAATAAATCAAACTCACACATATAAATACCGTATAGTCTCCCTAGTGTAAGAAGTGGTAAGAGTACATAAGATTTTATGGAAATCATGGTTCACTATTATACTGCTTTGATGTCTTATGTTTTCATTAATTGGCTGGAATGGTTTTATTCTGTTTTATTTTATCTTAATATATGAGATCGTATGAATAGTTACTTTGAAGACAAGACAATATGGCAGCCAGTGTTGATTTAATATTATCTTGCTCTGAAGTCCTACCACGCTTTTGTTTTTCTATTACCATTGGTTCCAACATGTTGTGTCTTATTGGATTTTAATATGCATGATAGTAAAAGCAAAATTTTTATGGAAAATGAGACAATATAGCAGCCATTGTTCATCTTTGGTTATTTGGTTCAGAATGCCTTGGAATACTTCCATTCTCTTGAGTTGTTTTATTCTACTTTGTTATGTTTGACATTATTGTGTGTAAAGCTAAGTTCAACTATTTCAAAGAAAGAGACATTATGATAACTACTGTTAAAAAAAAATCAAAGTATACAGTACTAACAGAAAAAAAGACTCAACCAATCATGAATAGATTATTTGGATTAGTTATATTAGTATGCATTAATTCATTAAATTTGTTTTTATTGACTCCCTATGCTTTTGGGTAAGAAGTTATATGAGTTTTACAAATATATCAGTTAAATCAAAGCAAAAAAGTTACATAACCTCACATAAAGAGAACAAATACATTGCTGTCATGACAGTTATATTCCAGGAGACTGTAAACCATCAAAAAAATATGCAATGCACCAGTTGAAAAATTTTTTCTGAAGATAAAGTCAGTAGTGTAAGGAATAGAGAGTGAATTGGCAATGCAATTTTATTGTAAGGTGAACAATAAATCTTTTGATGAAATTATTTTGGGATAAACTTTTCAAAGTTGTAAGGATATGATTGTAGTAAACAGATAAAAATAATTGAGCTAGAGTTTAAAAAATAATATGTACACCTGGCAGGTCCAAGATGGAAGCACAAGACAATATGCCTGCAACATAGTGAAAAAGTATGAAGATTTGAGGATAATGAATTCAGACCATGTTGTGTATGTGGCTCTAAGAGCCCTGGTCCAGAGAATGCATTGTGATTTCTGAGGAAGAGATAGGCATTAAGGTATTTACATTAAAATAGAAACTCATTTATTGATTTATTGATTTATTCACAACTGACATTGCCTTCTTACATTTCCACCCCCTTATACCATTTTGTTTTGTTGTGTGTTGTTTGGTTTGATTGGTTCGGTTGGGTTCAGTTTAGGTCAGGTTGTTTTGGTTTGGCTTAGCTTGGTTTTATTTTGTCTATTTAAGGTAAAGTCTATTGAAGTTGCTAAATTATGCAGAATGGGTTTGAAATTTCCCCCTTTGCCCTCCTGCCTCTGCTTTCAGAGGGCAAGGGTTACAGGTATATAACAGCATGGCCACTCAGATTAAAAGATTAAACTGGAACTTGGTACCTGCTGTAAGTAGAATAGGAACAAGGAAAAACACAGATTAGAAGGCTTTTGAAATGACTCAGTGAAACGTGATGGCAGCTTGAAATCTGGAAATGATCCTTGTATTATTTGATACAGATTAGGTATTACACTTACAAAAATGATTTTATTTCAAGAATTTGTTTAAAATTTATTTTTCACTGCAAGCATTGTGAAAATTGTACTATTACCCTTTTCCCATGTAAAATATTATGATTTAACAAGAAACATGAAAGATAAAGGCAAATAATTAGTAGTTTCATTCAGTGTCTAAGTTTTCCTACAGTGTATAAAATAAAAACATAAAAAAAATTCATATTTGCTTCCTGGACTTTGAAATTATATATGGATCATTAGCATAATTACAACTTATGATCCCTGAAGTCTTTTCCTCTTAGATGTTATTAAAATACACTTCATATTTATTTTACAGTTTACAGGACAAAGTACTCTTGTGAAATCTTTGTTTATCTATACTAAATAGTAATATAAACAATTAATAACCATGAGATGAGTTTAGCAGCCAGAAAATTGTTTAGATAATCTCTCTATTGGCCTTTAATAGGATTGGAGTGAAATCCTTGACCAATCTCCCTTGACCAATATACATCAAAAATAAATGAATGTTATCCCATGACTGGAATTTCAATTAATCTCTAATTTATTTCCTAAACACTCACATTTTACACTTATGCTTTCGTTTGTGATTATATATGTAAAATTTCTGAGAAAAATATTTTGAATAATCATATATTTGTCTTGAATAATGCATAATATGCTTTATAATACAGTAATTTTAACATTCTGACTAAAAGTTAGTTCCTCCTAACTTCCTGAGACCAGTCCAAAAGCACACAGCTTCTGCTGTATATGGGTCAATCTACATGTGTCAAGATGTCTTACAAATGTACATTTGTGATCACAAAGAGATTCAACATTTTGGTAAACTTTGAGCATGGAATTTGATCTTTGGTGAAAATAAATCTATAGGGCTTATTTCAGAGACTTCAAAATGGTACCTTGAGTAACAAATTTAAAGATTTTATTTTGATAGTGGTATTTGAAACTAGAACCTTCATACTGAGCTATATCTCCTCTCTTTTTCCTTATTTTTTTTTTTTTATTTTGAGGCAGTGTCTTGCTAAGTCCCTAAATTTCCCAGGCAGGCCTTAAATTTGTCAGCATCCTGGCTTATTATCCATGAGTACTGTGATTACAGGTGTACACCACCGTACTCAGCTGATTTTATTTCCTTCTGTGTAAAACATAAGTATTGTTAAATTGCCATGGTAAGTATAAACGAAAAATTAATGTTACACATAAGCTTAAACAGGACTGTGATGAATGATGTTTCATATCCAACATTTCTTTTTGTTTTTCTAATATACTGTTCAATTTTAGAAAAATCTTAACTATAGAATTAAAATTAATAGAAAAACTTTGTAAGGAACATAAAGGTATTCAAATTGAAAAAGTATTCTCTGCTTTTTTGTTTATTTATTATTGTATTTAATAAACTACAACTCTCCACTTAATAATTTCAATCTGTTTACTGTTTTTTCATGTACATTTAACCCCTGTCTCATTAGCGTACCAGGCTTTGTACTGGATATTCAGTTTGGTGGTTTCTCAGCCATGGGGACCTATGTTGCTGATCTCATGTAGCATCACTGTTACTACGGAAAAAGTAATGAATGCCAATATCTCTGAATGTACATACTTGGGGAAAGATTTTTAAAGTTATCTTGGACTAAATACTTATCTTGAAAATTTCTCCACACATGATGAAGCAGATATGATGCATCTTTCCACCAATTATTGTAATTTGTTGTATGATTATGATTATGATTCATTCTGCTCTCTCTTATAGTGCAGTCCATGATATGGGATGTGTACAAATGCATTTATTTGAGAGAAATAAAATAGTACTTTGTATAATTTAATCAATATCGCATATTATGTACGGCAAATAAAGTTGATATGTTCAGGTCTTTGAAAGAAATATATGCCAGGTCCACCTATGTTTCTTTTGAATTCTCTTTTCTGACTTATCTTGTTCTCCTGTTCATTTCCTTTCATGAGGTACACAACAGAAATTATCCTGAAAGAAGAGCATCAAAATTTTGTGTTGTTTCAGCAAAAACATAGATAGCATCAAGAGGTGCCATCGACCTTCTGAGTTTCTCGATACTGACTTTCTCTTTGGGTGTTAGGCATTTTTTTTTCTCTTCAATGTTGGTATTCACTATGATATCTGAAAATATCATTATCTCTCTGCTTTTAATGTAGCATCCAACCCCAGTATTATGAAATTAAAAATTCATGTTTCTCACACTTAAGATAATTCATTTCTTCCTTGACACTCCACTGGGATGCAGAAATAAAGACCGGTTTATTCTCCATGTATCTCTTTGGTGCCAACTGATCTGGTTGGTAAAGTGGAAAGAATATGAAGCATCTTCTAATTTTCCTCACCTTACAGTTTATTTTCCTCTCTCTTCAGGATTATAATTCTTCTTGTACTCAAATTTACAGTCTCTCTCACTGTATTTCAGTTTAGTCTTAATCTTTGGATCTCTACTCTTTTTGCACTTCCACAATATAGTGCTTAACATATTTTAGTCCAAGAAATGCATTTTTTTGGAAACCTATGTACAATTATGGCCCTAGTTGTGAAACAAAATTCAGAATTTCATTTCTCTTTTTCTCTTATGCCTTTATGATAACTCATCTTTACAGCATTTTATCCTAGTTTTAGGTATAAATTAAAGGTATGAAGAAAGTAAACACATGCATAAATTAATACTTCACATATATATAACATATAATATCAAAGTATTAACTAATTGTATTTAATGCCCATCCTTTACTTCATCATGTACTATATTTTGATCTGTAACTCCTCACAAATAACACAACTTAACTCAATGTCATTTTCCCTTGCTGAAATTATAGTATGATATTTAGATAATTACACATCTAAATTGATGGACACCAATATATCCATTTGTCTTGGTTACTTTTCTCTCATTGCTGGGACAAAATACGCAACACCCAAAATGAAGGAAAGAAAAGTTTAATTAGGTTACAGTATGTGGAGGTTTCAGTTCATAATTAACTGGCTCCAAGGCAGGGTGGCATGGCAATACCTCAAGGCAGCAGCCAGAAGAAAAGAGGGGCAGAGCACTCTTCTTTTCCTCCCTTACATTGTATGCAGGCCACCCCCTACTCCCCAGGGCAGATACAGCACTCACAAAGTCTCTGTGCCCTCCTAATGCACAACATGAGGATATTACAAAGAATCCTGTCTTCCTGCTGAAACTCTTAAACTTTTAAACTTCTCAAGTTGACATAATGTATCAGCCATAACAGTCCACCCTTTTTTAATTTAGTAAGCAAACAAATTTCTTTAAACTTGTTTCCAGATAGAACACATGCTTACTCTTAACATTTTGCAAATTGAAACTTAAAACACAGGTTTAACAATCCTTAAGAATCAGCATTAATTCTATCAACATTATATTACACCAGAAACATAACATTTTGTCTCAGCTCTCCTAAAGACTAATGCACATCCTTTTATTGGAAAGGCATTTAGTCCTTTTGCAAGAGTTTTGAACTTCTAACAGTTTCAGCATTGCTGAAAATTTCAAGTGCCAAATCTCTGAGATGTTAGACACACCTTAGCTTCAAGCCCTTGTACAAATGAAAATAAACTTAAACACTTCCAATATGCAATGGGACATGATAAACAATCCCATTACAAAAGGAACAAACAGGAATATACAAAGGATTGAGTCAAAAGCAAGTCAAAAACCCAGCAGTGCAAACCTTAAGTTCTATGGTTCTACATCCTGAATCTGAAGCAATCTGTGACAAATTGTGAGCTCCAAAGGGCTTAAGTGATTCCACCCATACAGCACTTCTGATAGTTGTAACTACCACAGCTTCTCTTTTAGTGCTGCTTTGCTCTCTCCTTGCAGCTTTTCTTAGATGACCCAGCTTCCTGGATTTTCCAAACTTCTGGAGTCTCCACTGCACCTTTGGTTTCACACTCACAGCTTCACACACTGCCCTCTCAGGAGCACACTGCCTGGCCTCCCAGGTCTGTTAAAATTGGAGTGCATGCCTTTTTACCTTTAGAATTCTTACACTCTGTATGGATTTAAAACCAGCACCACATGGATGATGCAGAGGTCCACTGCTATCTGGAACAGTAGCCAGGCTTTCCTCTCTTGTAGCTGCGGGAGTTTAGTTCCTCCTGGATCACTCTGAAGCTGATTGTAAGGAATAAATCCTCTGTGTTGCCACCATTCTGGAAACTTGTGGGACCTCCACTGCCATTCTGGAACATTCTGCTCTGCAGCTTTCTCCTCAGAGCAAAGTCTTTCACTTTTGCAGTTTTGAGGCTGCTAAAGGTGGAGATCTGCCACTTCCTATGTTGTCCCCAGGCCATCCTTTTATTTTTTTGTTTCTTTTCAGTAATGGAGATCTCAGCTACATTTTGCAGTCCAGATCTTTACTGGAGGTTTTTTTCTGACCAAACTCATTACTTTTTAAATCACTCTGCTGGGCTTTTTGCTCTTGATTCACAACATAAATCTGGCTAAAAGTCCCCAACAATTGTCATGCCACTGGCCCATAATGAGACTGCATTGAAATTTCTTCAGCCAGATTAATTATCTGCTCCCCTTAATATTTTATTTTTATTTTCAAAAGCAAAACAGAAAAAATGGTTAGAAATGATACAAAATTTTAACAAAGAAAAAAAGGAAATTAACACTAGTTAATATATTGTTCATTGTTACTGCAGAACTAGTTGTTCAGGTTATAAAATCTAGATACAAAAGTGATCAATCAAACAGTGGCAGTATAATCTTAATTTCAGGAAAAGTTTCTGGACAAGAGCAAAACACAGACAAATATTTTGCCAAGCCATAACATACATCAGCTGGAGTCCAGCACCCAGTGCAGTTCTTCTTCACTGCACTTCAAACTCCCTGAGGCTGGTCTTTACTGGTTTTCTGGTCTTCTGAGATCTGACCAGAATCTCCCATACAGAACAGTCTAAACTGTTCCAGGCCTACTTTTTCAGGTGGTATCTCCAAACCTTTCCAGCTTCTTCCCGCAAGCCCTTCCCAAAGTCTCTTGAACCACCAGGTCAGGTATAGTCACAGCAACAACCTCACTCCTCTGGTGCTAAATTTTGTCTTGGTTACTTTTCTCCCATTTCTGGGATGAAATACACAACACCCAAAATGAAAGAAAGAAAGCTTATTTAGCTTACAGTTTGTGGAGGTTTCAGACTATAATCAGCTAACTCTAAGGCAAAGTGGCATGGCACAGGGGCAAAACTCCAAAAGGCAGCAGCCAGAGAAAGAGAAGCAGAGAAAGCCTCTTTTTTCTCCCTTATATTCTATGAAGACCACCCTGCCATTCCCAATCTCCAGGGCAGATGTAGCACTCAAAAAAATCTCTGTGACCTCCTCTTGCACAGGTGAGGATATTTACAAAGTAAGAATCCTATCTTCCTGCTGAGTCTCTTGAACTGCTAAACCTCTCATGTTGACACAATGTATCAACCATAATAACATTCCAACCAGTTTCTTGATCTGCACACTGCCAATGATATTTTCTCCCTCTTCACTATGAAGAGATTCTGAGGAGTACATCTTCCTCTTGTTCACAAAGGGTATATCTACAGATTAATAATTAATTATGCCCCCAAATGTCCTCTTTTCATGACTTGTTTTCTGATACTATTTTAATCATCAATTTTTTTCCTTTGTTCTCTGACATGGCAAGAACTGTTTGGTCCAAAAGTATAATGATAATTTCTCAATGCTTTGACCTGTCATATTCACTATAAAAATAATTTACTTAATGAAAAAGCAGTTTTCTGATGTATTATCACAACTTCCTAATGAAATTATTACTGTTAACCTGGAACAGAAAGGGTTTTTTATATTCATAAGACTAATATGTCACTAATAAATGAGCTAGGCATAACAAACTCAGTTTGCATTTACCAAATATGATTCAACATATTCTGAATATGGATATATATATACAAATGAATTAATGCAGAGGGAAATAAATAGGAAAGAAAATTCTGGGGTTGTGTCACTTATGAAGATTTGAAAAGCAGGTTATTTCAGTTAATAGTCCAAGATAACTTCTTGATTGTCACAGAAAATGAAGAGCTCCAATATTTATCTTGAAACATTAAGTAAAAATCAATTTCATTTTAGTGAAATTCTCAATTGTATTAAGAATTACTAGTTTTTCCAAAGAAGAACTTCAGTAAATAGTGATTAATGTTCAAGAATTTTGTTGATTTTCCACAAAACATTTTGTTTTTCTGCTGTGGAACTCAAAATACTATGTTATTTCATGATTATCTTTCTTTCATCATCCTTTTCTCTTTTAACAGTTCCCTGATTTCCTTGCATAATTATATATTAAAAAAACTAAGCTGTAATGATGTAAGATTATTAAACCATACACATGTTTTAAGAAATACTCTAGATTACCTAATTTGTCAAACAGTCACCACTGCTTTTCCACTTGCAGATCTCAGCAGAAACATATGCAAATTGAAAAGCATCCATTTTCATGAGTAAATAACAAATGTAATGTGATATCTTAGTGTTCACTCTGCCTCCTCCCCATCATCTCAATATTATCATTCTGCATTTGGAAATTTAGAAAATAAATTCTTTTGAGATCACAAAGCTCACATTCCTGGAAAATGACTAATGCCTGCAGTAGAATAGTAATAAGCCATAGTAAGCACCAAAGCTTCTATGTCAGAATCACTTTTTAACTTTAATTTATGTCATTTTCTAGTTTTTTTTTTCTTAAATGAGGCAGTATATATAGTGTTTGTTCTTAATTTGAACAGATAATATCTGGATTTTAAGTAAAATTGCATATTTTTAACATACATTGACCAATAAAATGTATGTAAAACATTTCTACAATAACAAAGTTATAATGTTTTCCAAAAAAGATGTTAGTCTTTATGTTATTATTTAAAAATTTTAAGAGATGGAAAGAACGTGTGTGTGTGTGTGTATGTGTGTGTGTGCATGCTTGTCCCTGTTCTAACCTGTGCTGTTATCAAACTAAACAGGCCACAAACTCCTAGATCCAACGGTCGTACAATCCAAAGACACAATGACACTTATATCAAAAGTGATACATCCAAGTAACTGTGAAGCAGTTAGTAACTGTTTTTACTTGAGTCAGATAAAGCATATTAAATCATTTAAACTATCATTTAATTTAGCTATAATTTCTGTTCTTTTACGTTAGAGGAAGAAACTTAAGCTGGATGATTTATCTTTCCCAAATTCTTACAGCTGGCTAGTGATAAAAGTGGCTTTGTATGCAATTCATGTAAAAATTTTAAAATACACACATACGTATGCACAACATGCACATATGGCAGCAAGGTATCACTGTAGTGCCTAATGAACAAACAAATACAAGAAAGTTTGTGGAAAATGAGAACAAGACATGAGATGCTCTGAAATGATCCAAGAAGAGAGTGAAAGAAAATGAAACAAGGAAGAAGGACTTCCACACTGAGAAAACTGCTTGAGGAAAGTAGTAGAATGCCAAGTAGGAGGGAGTCAATGGGCCATGCTAGTGAGGAAATGCAATAAAGAGAAAATACAAGGAAAAATTTTAAAACCAGATCCTCAGTGTTGGGTCTTTGAGATCCAAGAGCCAGATTTTAAAGAAACTAGGGAGTTCTGAAGAGCTTTGTTTCAAGGAACACATGGTTACCTTGCTGTTGTCCTTGGTCAAGCTGCCATATTCATGGTAGGTGTGGAGATCAAGAAAAGAGGAAAATAACCTATTTGTATATTGTGGTAAGCCTGTTACAGCCCATTTCTACAGTAAAGAAGCAAGTCTGGGCTATCTGGGAGTAGAATGAAAAGACATAGATGGATTTTGGAATAATAGAAGTAGAAATAGGAAAACCAAGCTGATAGTGTGTGTTCATGGACTAGTTATTAAGCATAAATTTCAGAGCTTTTTCATTATTATGTTCTAAATTGTCCAAATGAGTCTCAGATTTAAAGTAAATCACACTCAGACATTAAAAATAATAATTTTTAAATAGAATAATCATAGCAAATGTAAGTTTTTAGGAAAACAATAATTTATGCATAGAAATGGAGAGAGCAATTTGGGCACCTGATATTTGAACAAAAGTGAAGATTTGTATTCATTTACCTTAGAAAAAAGAAAAGAATATGTGGTGGAGATCTGGTTGTCAATATTCCACTGAGTAGAATTAGTGGAGGTTTATATTCTTGCTGAGGTAAAGTTAATATCTAACTCTGTGTTTTCCATTATGTATTGTCTAGTAAATTTTGTTTAGCTTAATGTTAACACATACAATTTAAATAAAGAGTTAACTAAAGTTTCCTAAAATTGAAAGATATTAATAAATTCTTCAAATGTGTTATTTGCATTCTATGTGGCAATATATTTATTAGCAATACAATAAAGATCTAAAACAGAAGTTTATACATTACAGTAAATTAAAATATGTGCTATTAAGAAGTCAGAAAAATTATTTTTGCTCACTGAATTCTGTGCATGATGTATGCATACTGCATGATACCGCATGAAAGCATAATTTAGGACAGACACACAGTAGTGGAAATAGGCCATGGTGGTGGATATTTACAGATTTAAGATACCTTTAAATTCTGGCAAGAGAATCAACACGCTGAGTGTGAGGTACATCATTGTCAGATGGCATCATTAGACATGAGACATTTAAATGAATCGCCAGAGGATAGTTATTTTACTATGTGATAAGTGGGCAGAAAAGTACTTTTCAACAGTCATCACAGTACACATAACAGTCTTCAGGGATAGTGTATCATTTACATGCAGAAGATCAAAAAGCCCACTAACCCTGGAGCATGAGAGTGAGGGTCACAGATAATAAAGCAAAGTTGAGGAAATACAGAATATTCTATGTAAGTTTAATACAGAATATTCTATGTAATGGTAATATTTATCACATACAATATAAAAGTAGTAGATATACAACATAATCTTAGACATTAAGACAGTAAAGAATACAATGGTCTTTTTAGACATATTGGCTTAAGATAGCTCTGTGTATAACATAATAGAAATAAAGGCAGAAGCTATTTATGATTGGCAAGTGCTATATGTGTGTTTCTGTATAAAATATTCTCACTTTTACGTCTAGATTCTTTTTAATATGCATGGGTGATGTGACACCGTATACTAAAGCACGACGTACACCTATTTCTCAAGCAAAAGTGAGCATGTAACACTTAAGATCGGTGTTGCCACATTGTTACACAATGCTAAGACTGAGTGATCATGCTAAGTATTCACACTATTCCTCCAAAGCAATAGTTTCTCAAAATATAGTTGTAAAATCTGGATGGTCTCTAATGCAATTGCAAAAACATCCATGCCAAAATCAGTACGCAGTCATAAAGTTAAATATAATAGTGTATTAGTCAATTTTATCTTGACAAATGATGAGTTCATTGCAGTTTAAAGGAGTTATTATTAAATGTCACTTCTCCAACATGCATTGGTTTTATAAAATTCTACCATTGGGTATGATGACTAAAAATAGTTTTAATTTCTTAAAATTCTTTAAAACTAATGTTTCTTAAGTTCTATTAGAGTTCTACACTTGCAAAAGTTCTCTGAAATTTTTTTCCTTAGATAAAATGCTTCACTATATTAAAATAATATTTACCATTTTAATGATACCATCTTGAATATGTTTTATTACCTTCTACAATACTTTTATCTCAATAGGCCACATTTTATATATGTTAGTATGATCAATATAATGAATTTATCATGACTATGTCATTTATTTTAAAACTGCTTCTACATGTGGTGAGAGAAAATTCTATCAAGTGGGCACATTTTTAGGGAAACTGAATACATGTATGAGAGAAATTGTGGTTACATGGTTTGAGTTATCACATAATCATTTTAAAACATATTTAATTCAACTATTAGCACTTTTCTAATTATCTCAGGGGATAAAATATCTTATATTAGTTAAGTAAGTATCTCATTAATTAGTATAGTGCATATTAGAAAAGGATTTAAAGATTGAACTGTAAGTATGAAGAGAATATAGATAAGCTAAAATAGTTTAGAGACAATCTTTTCTCTAACTTTCAGGAATAGAATATATAAATCACCCAGATGGATTTCCTGAACCACAAGGGAAACAGCCTTAATTGGTGCTGTATCAAATCTTTTGTTTATGAGGATTTCAGATTCTTATTTTAGGAGTGTGTGGGGATCTGCAGTTATGCTTCTAAGCTAGAATTCTAAACTGAAATCACTCATTAGGGAACTTGTTTTGCTACTGGCAAAACAATAAATACTAAAATCATTCTTTGATATTATAATAAATCATTTGTAGTAATGACTAAAAATAAATTGGGTATCACCATGACTTGTCAATATTTATTAACAGTGTTACTAAATACAAATTACAATTTTATTGCAAAAAGAATCTAGTGTTCAAACATTAAGAAAACACATATTACCTAGTTTGAATTTTATCTTCTTTACATGTGCAAATTAACAGTTAGCAAATGCCTTTAGCTTACTTTATACCGTACTTTCCCTCTGCTACCTTCAGATACCATTCCCAAGAAATAATGAAATAATGAGACCTCTGTCTATATGAGCATAAACCCAGTTATTACAGGACAGCATGATGTGACATACGTCTATTAAATTTAAAACTTACAAACAATATAAAACAAACATGAAAAAAGCATTAAAACCAAGAACATTGCTTTCTTTGCAACTTGCATAAATTTTAAAAAACAGTAACACTTCTAAGGCTGATAGAGTTCAGAATAGTGGTGACTCATGAGGCAGTGGGTTTTTAATGAGAGGTGGGATAAGAGGGCCTCTAGGTTGCAGGTAATGTTCTGTGATTTCTGGTTATGTGGTTGCATGTCTTTGTGAAAATTCCTCAAGTTATATCCTTAGGATTTTCCTATGTGAACTTATACTCAAGATTGTTTAAAATTTAAAAAACAAAAAAACTAAAATGGGGTAAAACATTTAAAACCTGTGGGTTTGAAATGCTACAAATTCATAGAAATACAATAGTGATAAAAAATGTGGGGAAAAGAGTTCCATTACAGATAGTAAAATGAAATCTTTAAAAGCATGTCACAGAAGTAAGTATTCTTGTATGTACACAAGTTCTGAAACATATGTGTAGAACAGCCATGCATCAATATTTCAACCTAGAAGTGCATATTAGTTTTTACCTCCTTTGTCATTATATATATTTAAAATATGCTGCTGTGTCTTATTTGTAGCTCTGATATTACATAATATTCCTTCATATACTTTTCTCAATATTTATTACTTAACATGAATGCTATTGTAATTTTCTAGAAATTTGATTTGAAATAATCTAGAAATGGCAACTTGTTTTACCATTTCCGTTCATGGCTTCACAAACATATCTAAATATCAAATTATAAATAGAGCCTATATCTGAAATCAAATTATAAATACAAAAGAGATGCTTAACCCTGTTGATAAAATATGCCTAGTCATGCTCAAATTTCTCAGCCTAGAGTGATGGCCTTGATGATCAACAAACCATCATTTCCTCAGTGCTAGTAGTACTGGCCTTGATTCATTCTTTGAAAGCTCTCTCTTACCTGTGCCATTTTACTCTGGAGATGTTACTTCAACTTCTCACTCGAAAAAATACCTATTATACTTCATGTGGCATCTCAATCACCTCAACTGATTACCTTCCTAGTATTTTTCACTGCAGGCTAAGAGCTGATGCAGAGAACAAGATATTCAATCCTGAAATATTCTGACAAAAAATATTTGAAATTTACCATCCAAAATTTATAACCATAGAAATGTTTTGGGGCTCTTTTTGGATAATCAGAAACCTGAGCAAGATGACACTGTTATATTCACCAGGATTAAGTCACTATTTTAATCATAAGCTGATTTATTTTTCATCTTTCATTATTATGATTTCATTATGAAATATTTTGTAATTTATTTTTCTTGGAATTTTAGGAGTTAACAATTCACAGATAATATTCAAGTCCAGAAAATGGTTTTTTTTTTTCCTGAGTACACATTTAAATAGCATACCAGAAATCCTTTTTGATAAAGCTAGAAAAAAAATGGCCCACAGTATTGCTTGGGGTATTATTGCATATTACTTCTTCAAACATACTTAGGTATTCCTGAATTGGTCTAATTTCATTAGGATATGGTTCATTAGCATACAAATCCAAATTCTAAATGACATGTACATTTTTCTCATATTATAAGGAATATGATTCTGCTTTATCTTCTAACTTTTTTCTTTCATTCTAGGGTTCATCTTCAAGTTGTCAGTTCGTTTGGGAAATATGCTTCTTTGCTGACTAAAATAAGAGAAACATTTGAAATTTTATTTAGAAGCAATAACTATTACTTCTGCTAGTATTTCACTGACAGATTCCTCTTATTCTTTCTACTAGGAGAAACAGATGGTAGAGACCAAGTAGGCATGAAGCTACAGAAAAAGAAATGGCAGCTGTACTGGTGGAATAACATCATATAACATATTTCACTCCATAAGCATTGGATCTCTGGTTTGATAGAAATAATGAAGACAGCTGATAGAGGAAATAACAGTTCTCTATGACTCAATCGTATTTTTTTAGACTGATTCTGAACTGTCAGGTTTTTAGAGTGAAGTATAAAATTAATGGACAAGATAAAATATGTTATATCACCACCAAGAGTCAATTTTCATTTGATAATTTATAATGATTATATACATATAATATATATGTATTTGATTTCACATGTATATATATGTTACAGATTTTTACAAATATATATTACAGATTTTTGCAGATATTAGAATTTTCTCCAGTAGGTACAGTATTGTTTTACCTCAACACTGGACATTGTGACCAACCTATTACTATGGTCCTTATATCCTTCTGCTTATATGAGTCATTTAGATGACGAACTTAACATATAGTTCAGTGAGTCTTGTAGAACACCAAATGACTATGAAGGAAAAAAGATCTTCCCATAACACATCATAGTTAAAATGTGAATAATCATACCAAAACATGGAATCCTAAAACCTGTCTGAGAAAAGTACAAAAATACATACAAAGTTAAACCAATTAGAATTACAGCAGAATGTTCAACACAAACCTAACTTCCAGGAGAACTTGGAATGAAGTGTTTCATGTCGCATAAGAAAACAAATTCTAACCCAGACCAATACATCCTGCAAAATTATCTTTCATGAATATATAAGGACATTTTGTGACAGAGATAACTTTAAGGAATTCATGAACACCAAAACAGCAAAGATAGTCAAAATTATCTTAGGCAGCAGTAACAGCAAAAAAGCCAAAATATCAAGCAGAATAAATACATCAAGCAAGATGAGTAGTTAAACAAAAAGAGAAGAAAAATAAAAGAATCAACAACAGGAAAAATAATGCATTGACAGGAATAAGGAAAAATCTTCAGGAAGGTGAAAAAAAGGGCCTCAACTTCCCAAGTAGAAGACACAAATTGCAGACTGGATCAAAAATCAAACTGAATTGTCTACTGCATTCAAAAAAGACATCTATTTCTAAAAGACTTTCATAGATCTAAAAATCAAAGGATAGAAAAAGTATTCCATGCATCAAGACCTTGAAAACAAGCAGAGGCAGCAATTTTATTTTTCAAGTAAACTTAAAGGTAGTAGAGATCGAAAGAGACAAAGCAGATCAATATATATATATATATATATGTATATATATATATATATATATATATATATCAGTTAAGGGAAGAACTCTGCAAGAGAAAATAATGGTAAAAATATCTGCACCAAATATCTGTGTGCCTAACTTCATAAAACCAACAATACTGCACATACAAGATCAAATAAAAATCAATACCACCATAATGGAAAACTCAATACTTCACATTCACAAATAGAACAAATAAACAAAAAAATCAATACAGGAATTGTACAACTAAACCACAGTTTGAAAAAAGTGGAATTAATAGATTTCAATGTTCTACTCTATTACAACAGAATTCATATTCTTCTCAGCAACCCATAGAATTTTTGCCAAAACAGAACACATATTTGTCTATAATGCCTGCTTAAATAAATGAAAAACAATCAGAATAATCCCATTTATACTATCATAGCTCAACAATACTAGAAATCAATAGCAAAAGAAACAACAAAATTTTAACAAACACCCATATATTAACACACTCCTGAACACTTATTGGTCACAAAATAAATCAAGACAGAAACTAAGTAATTGATGATATCAGTACAACATACTAAAACATAAGGGACAATGTGAAAGCTTTCCTAAGAAGAAAGATTTTTGGTGTGAATGATCATATTATAAAAAATATAGAGAACTCAATAAAATAAACTCACAATACACTTGAAGATACTAGAAAAACAAGAACAATCCACATTCAAAGCTAATACAAAGAGGGAGATCATAAATATAACAGTAAATATTAACAAAGTTGAATCTAAAATACAAAGGATGAATAAATTAGAGATCTTATTCTTTGATATAATAAATGAAATAGCAAACTTGCAGCCCAAGTTACAAAAGGAAGACACACACTAACACAAATAGAAAAGAAAAATGTGAAACCGTAATGAGCACCACAGAAATCCAGAAGGATTCACAGAGAATTCCACTCCTCCAGTGAAGATACAATGCCAGTACTCCTCAAAATCTAATTAAATTCAAAGGGAAGCAGTATGTCCAAACTCGTTTTTCTAGTTTTTTCATTAATCAGATTACAAAACCAAAAAAGACAACTGTAAGCCAATCTGTATAATAAGCATAGATGCAAAAATCCTGAATAAGATAATAGGAAGGAGTGGGTGATAATTCATCAAAACTTTATACATCATGACAATATGTGTTTCATACCAGGAATGAAAATTTTTTTCTATATACCCAAAACGACAAACATAATAAATCACATGAACAGAAGCAATGTCAAAAATCACATAATAAACCCAGTAGATGCAGAAAAGCATTTTAGTAAAATCTAACACTGATCCATAATTAAAAACCCTAAAGAAAATAGAAACAGAATAACCTCATCTCAATCTGATACAAGCCATCTATGTCATATCAAATACAGAAAAGCTGAACATTTTTCCTCTAACACAGGAGTGAGAAAAAAATGTTCACTATAACAAGTTGTGTTCAATATAATACTCAAAATAGTAGGTAAGGCAAGTTAAGAATATTTACATTTGAAGAAGGAAGAATTTAAATTATCATTCTATATAGAGAACATGATCCTTTACAGAAAGGATCCAAAAATATTAACCAAAATATTCCTCATATTAATAACCAAACTCAACAAAGTAGCAGGATAGAAACTCAACACACAAAGATAAGTAGAAGCCATGTATGATAATAATGAACTCACTGAAAAAGAAATAAGGAAATCAACAACATGAGCATTAACATCAAAAAGATTAAATACTTAAAAATTACCTTGTAAATAAAGGGAAGACCTCTGCAGTGAAAACTGCCATACTCTGAGAAAGAAGATAAAAAGTACATCACAAAATGGAAAGATATTACCTGTTCATTGACAGGCAGAACAAAGATTGTTCAATTGTGACTCTTTTAAAAGTGATATATACATTTAATGTGATCCCAATGAAAACACCATAAGCATCCTTCACTGAACTAGAGGAAACAATCATAAAATTCACATAGGAGAAAAAGAGACCTTGAATAACAAAAACAAACAATGCAGGAGGTATCACAGTCTTAGATTTCAGATTACACTACAATGTTACACTTTTAAAAACAGTATAGCACTGCCATAAAATAATGAATCTGGAAAAAAGAAACAGAATTAAGGATGCAGAAAGGAGCTCAGACAATTCTGCTGTTTGATCTTTTGACAAAAGTTCCAAAATCACACACTAGAATGAAGATAGTTTCTATAGCAAATGATGCAGAAACTGGACAAAACTCGCTGTCCATGGAGAAGATTGAAATTAGACTCATATCTATTATCAGGTACTAAAATAAAATAGAAATGTATCAAATATCTAAATAACAAAGCATAAACACTTAGCTTGCTAGAAGATTAGAAGAGTAAATCTCTTTAAGTTGTCATCATAGGCAAGAGCCATCTAAACTGAATCTCAAATGCCCAAGAAATAATAATAATTATTAATGCATGGGATTATATCATATTAAAAATCTTCTGCACCTCAAAGAAAATAGCAAACATAATGAAGAGACAATTTACGGAATAAGAAAAATTTTTCCTGCTATAGAGAGAACTAATGTTCAAAATATAATTTTTAAAACCCTTAGAAGTAGATCCCCTAAATAAAACACCCAATTAAAAAGTGCTACTGAAATAGCCACTTCTCAGAAGTACAATTGATCAAAAAATACATGAAAAAATTATCAAGATTGCTGACCCTGTGAGAGATTGAATTAAAACAACTCTGAGATTCCATTTTATCCCAGGAAGGAACAAATAAATGGTATTAAGGAGGAGAAGCACGAGGCAGGGAAGGATACAGAAAAATAATGAAAATGTGTTATATCCATATGCCTACTCTCCACAATGAATATAATCATTAGGATCCCAAATGTGTATTAATAAAAATAAAAATACAAAAATGAAATCTCACATAATCTTTTATAGCAAATCCTCTTGGTTAATCTACCATTTAATAGCAGCTTATTTGCCAAATAGGATTAATGATTGTCAACTATCTTAATATTAAGAGAAAAGGCAAGCATGGGGAGAAATGATGGAAGGAAAAACAAAACATCTATTTAAAATATGAGGATGAATGGGGTAAATACCCATTAACCATGTTTTGAATTTAACTCACTTCCCCAGCTTTCCAACAGAAACACATCTCCAGAATTCCAGATGCTATGGAGACAGAAGTGAATTTGTAACTTTCATCAATAAAATGTTCTCAGGGATTGGGAGAGAAAGGATGGGTTTTACTGAATTAGTCGACTTCAACGGACAGCTTAGCATTGTGTATAAGAGATATAACATGACTTCATGGATATAAATGGAAGAGAATAGAGAGTTTGTTTCTTGATAGCAAAAATAGAATCTGTATGCTCAATAGATTTCTAAATCATATTTTGTTTTCCATTTTGATGTGGAAGTGACCTAAAATTAGTTAAAACTCATGGCATTTATGAAAAATATAGAAAAATGAAGTTACAGAAGTCAATTAAATTATGACTACTTTTCTTTGCTTGCTAGGCCAAGGCAGCCTATGTAACACTGCAATAAACGAAATGTAGTCTAAGGGTGTTTCTAAGGGAACAGAGAAGTTAATTCTGATTAAAGGTGAATTTACAAAAGCACAATATGATAGAAAGTAATGAAAAAGTTTAGGCATTACGGCAACATGATGTCATTTATTTGGGCCTGCCATCAGGTACATTTCTCACAGGAATCAATCCTTTAGACTGTAACAGACTGAAGACCCTATAGCAGTCAAATGTTTAAACTCATATCTAAATTTACAGCAAATATTTCCTTTATTACATAAGGCAAATTACCAAAAAACTAACCCATATATGTATAGGATGATATTCCCTGCAGTATAGCAAGGTACTTAACAGCATTTTTGTAAGGTCACAAATCTTTTTTTTTTTTTTTTATTGTGGAAGATAATTATGCATAAGAAGTTGAGCAGTGAGTACACATATGTCAAAAATTCGGAAGTTGGAAGATTATGGAAAAATAATGTAGATGCAGGTTATGCACTGGGAAATGCATTGCATGTTTTCATCTTTTTCTATTAATATTTATAAAATATACAGAACATTAGAAAGCATTTTTTCTGTATTCAAGAATAATCAAATTGCATATTTGTTTTCTTGACAAATTTTTAAAGTACATTATTGTTTTTAGAGCTCAAAATTCGCTTAACAATCCTCACTAAGTGGTTCATTACTTTTAATTTCAGATACAATGAACAATTTGATCATCTGGGGAGATTTAAAACAATTTCACGTCATGATAAATTAAATAAACATTTTATTTTTGCCTGCTCTATCTCTCTTTTCTTCACATTTTCATGAACTTTACCACTATGGTCATTTTGGTTCAACACTGCTGCAATTAACTAGCACCTGGATTCTCACCTATTTACCAGGGCTTCTGAGCCCCCGCCTCACGGGAAGCAGCTCCTGGTCCTTCTCCAGTAGTCTGCTGTGTGGACAGCACCCCCAGGGTCCCAGTCTGGAGCCCCGGCCTCGCCTGGCTTTCTCACCAGTTGACATTCAGTCACAGGAGCCTTCGTTCTTATATCTGCAGCTTTGCTCGGAGTCTTCTTCAGGCACGGGAAAAAGGGAGAAAATTTTCAGTTTTCCGGTTTTGCCAGTACACAATACTTTTGCTCCACAGGCTTCCTGGTCTTGATTAAATGCATCCTGGGAATGAGCCAAATTCAATTCCACAAGCAAAATTTCAAACCCAGCACATGGGCAATACATTCTACATCTTCTTCAACCTTGATTTTCCAAGTTGTGTACATAGAACCTTAAGTTCAGTTCTTAGAACGGAGCTCATGTCCACTCCTTTAAATTCCTCTGATTTTGTTTACTCATTTATGTATTTATTATTTATTTTAGATCCTTCAAACATAGTTTCATTTGAATTTTACTGAAATATATTTTCCTTCAAATTTTATATTTACTGATTTTTTCTCTTGTTTATTGGGCAACCTTAAGTTATTCTGATATGTAGTCTCCCTTACTGTAAAAATCTGAGTATGCTGATTTTGTCAGTGTCTGGGGCTCAGAAGTCCTAGTAAATATTAGAGTATACAAGTGTTAATGTAGTTAACTGAAGCAGAGCTGACCCAAAATGAATATAGTAGCAAAGCCTGTAATCACATTAAAGTAGCATAAGAGGGCAACCCGCTCGGAAGCCCTTCCGTGTGTCTCAAACAGAAGCTGTCTTTCTCTCAATAAATATTTTCTACTATAAAAAATAAATAAATAAAAAATAAAGTAGCATAAGAATATAGGATAAAATGTGATCTCCCAGGATTCAACCTCTCTCAAGAATATGAATGTATATTTTCATATATCTATCTCTATCTTTTTTTCTATCTATATCTATACATATATGGTCAAGTGTTAAGAAAAGATCCAGTGGTCTTCTCACTGTTGTTTTGGACTTTTTAAACCTTATTTATGTTCACATGTTAACTCATGGAGCAAACTGTCACTGTGACTAAGAAAGGCGTAACTCTTCCACCCCCACCTCATTATGAAACTTTACACACTATTTGTCTCCAGAGATATATTGTATGTGTGTCTGGAAGCATATGTTTAAGTCTACATGTTTCTGTATGTTTCTGTGTTGCTCAGGGTGATTTCAAACTCTGGAATCTCCTGCTTCGGTCTCTCAAGTAGTGAAAATATATAATTTGATACAAATCAGACACATTTTCTTATTCCAATAAAGATATACCCACAATTTTATATTGTACCAAAGTATATTTTGTGACTGTCATAATTTCTATTTTCATATTTTGCTCTTGCTTTAGAAGTCTGTAAATCTAACTACTCTTTTCAGCTATTGCTTTATGTGATATTTCTGTAATTTAGAGAAAGCATGTGAGTTATTATAAGTTTATGATATACATATATAGTGAGATGTGTATCAATTTGTTTTAATAATCTCTGTGATCTGGCCTGCAGACCAATGCGTGGGTTTTCCCCTAGAGGAAGGAAAACGGGGAGGGGGCAGGGTGAAGAGAGAGAGAGGGAGGCAAGTTGAAGTTTCCTAATCAAACCTCGTTTATTGAACAATGTTCCTGGCTTATAAAGAAGCGGGGGCGGGAAGTTACGGATGGGTCGCCGTCATTTCCTGGGTGGGGCAAGAGGATCCTGGGAAATGTAGGCCGACGCACTGGACGCCCACAGGAGGGAGAGATGGAGCGGCAGCCATGAAGCTATCATGCTGCTCCCTACATCTCCTCCCTTATCACTTTATAAGAGTATGGCAGGCCCTGTGAGGACAGCGCCTGTCTTAGGTCAAGGACTCTTCATATGAACCCAATCAGGCCTTACCCGTCATG